>JAKELK010000093.1:0-230000 GCA_021525775.1 Lactarius deliciosus
CCGACAAAGCCCAACTTCAAAAGGAGGGACGATGTTTTAGATGCGTGCTCAAGGGCACATCTCGCGTAACTGCCCACAAAAAGGTGTGCGCGTGGCTGCAGCCAGCGCTGCCATGGCGCTACCCGCCACTTCCTCAAGAGCTGCGCTCCCCTCCCCCGCCTGCAAACGTATCAACTCCCACCCTCAGTACTGTCGCCATATCAGCTAATCGCGTCCTTTCGAATGAGGAGCAGGCAGACGTACAGATCGCAGCGATGAAGGCACAATCTCAGGAAGTGCGCGACCTCATGGTCGAAAAGTTATTTGGGAGGGAGGATTTTCTCGACGCTTGAACCCGGTGGCCTGGGCTAGAGCTTTAAACCTAAACGTGTACACTAGCAGATACCGATCCATGCGAATCCCAGTTTTGTTTAAATCTGCACACGCAACGGCCGAAACGACAAGTCCTTATCGACTCAGGGGCAACGGATAACTTCATATGCTCCACGCTTCTTAAACGACTCCAGATTGGAACCAGGGACGTCACCCACCCTATCCGCCTCTGGAATGTAGACGGCACCCATAACCAGGACGGTGCCATCACTCAGTACACGGACCTCACCGTGAGAACAGGAAAGGAGGAAAGGACGCTTCGCTTCCTGGTCACGAACCTGGGAAGGGACGAGGTCATCCTAGGATACCCTTGGTTCACGGCCTTGAGCCGCAGATCAAGTGGGGAGACGCAACGTTGAACGAGGAGTTTCAACTGGTTGTGGTCTCGAGCCTTCACTTGTCAGATGAAGCCACGCCTATGGAAGCATCCATTCGGGCGTTGGAGACGTATGAACTGACGAGGAAGCGTGGGAGCAGCTCATGGATGACGAGCGCGAGCCCCAAATCGCATTCTTACGAAAGACGACGACTGCATCAGAACTAGCGCAACGAGAAGCGGCAAAGAAGGAACAGCGAACGTTTGAAGAAATGGTCCAACAGAGTATCATTGCCATCGCAAAATATTCGACGAAAGAAGCATCCCATCGCTTTCCTCCGTCGCGCATTTGGGATCACGCTATTGACCTACTACCTAACGCTCCCGCTGCACTCGATTGCAAAGTCTATCCCCTCGCACAGAACGAACAGGAGGCGCCTCCACCACGTTCCTCACGGAGCAACTAGAAAAGGGGTATATACGCCCATCGAAATCGCCCTATGCATCGCCGTTCTTCTTTATCAAGAAAAAGGATGGCAGACTACAGCCCTGTACAAGACTATCGACGGCTGAATGAGATCACCGTTCGAAACCATTACCCCCTTCCCCTCATCCCTGAACTAGTGGATCGAATACGCGGGGCGCGCCTGTACTCGAAGCTTGACATCAAGTGGGGTTACAACAACGTACGGATCAACAAGGGAGACGAATGGAAGGCCGCGTTCAAAACTAACCACGGGCTCTACGAACCCCTGGTTATGTATTTTGGTCTCACGAATTCACCCTCACGTTTCCAAGAAATGATGGACACCATCTTTCGACCCCTTGTCCTCACCAATGAGGTGATCGTCTATATGGATGACATCTTGATAGCAACCGCCATCGATTATCCGCACCACCGCGCCGTGCTTCACGAGGTTCTCCGTTTATGCGAAGAGCACAACCTGTATATCAAACCGGAGAAGTGCGAATTCGAGGTCCTTGAAGTGGAGTACTTAGGGCTGATCATAGGCCACGGAAACCTGCGTATGGACCCCGTTAAAGTACGGGGCATCCAGGAGTGGCAAGCCCCGAAGACCCTTCGAGAAGTACGCGCATTCCTGGGGTTTTGCAACTTCTACCCGCCGATTCATCCGAGGATTCTCCTCACTGGCACGACCGCTTCACAACCTCACGCGTAAAGATACGCCATGGCGTTGGGGACAAGACGAGCAGGACGCGTTTATGAACATTAAGCGAAGCATCGGGCGCAAACCCACGTTATTATTCCCTGATCTCTTGAAACCATTTGAGCTAGAAGTAGATGCCTCGAACATGGCCATCGGGGCCGTACTGAACCAACTAGGCCCAGATCAGAAACTGCACCCCGTCGCATTTCATTCCGAGTCGCTAAGCTCAGCGGAGCGTAACTACGACATCTACGACCGAGAGCTACTGGCGGTCGTAAAAGCGCTAAGAGCTTGGCGAACGTACCTCGTCGGTTCCCCGCACAAGATTATCATCCACACCGACCACGCCAACCTTCAGTACTGGAAGGAACCACGGAAAATCAGTCGCCGAGTAGCACGCGAGTTCTTAGAGCTGTCGGAGTACGACTTTGTACTGAAGCATGTCTCCGGGGCAAAGAACAGTCGCGCAGACGCCCTATCGAGGCGAGCGGATTATACAGTCGACGAGAAGGACAACAACAACGTAACCGTCCCTCCCCGCTGAACGATTCATCCGTGCCACGGAGATGTCAATGCACGACATGGACATCTGGACCCAAATCTCGCAGAACCTCGATGAGAAGGACGTATTACGCTGGGTTGAGCCCCATAACCTGAAAAAGGTGGGGGGGCTATGGTGGAAAGGCGACGCCTTGGTTGTCGTGGGCGACAACGATCTTAAACGGGGGTAATCACCTTTTTCCACGATACTCCAGCCATGGGACACCCCGGAATCGCAAACACTTTCGAACTTCTCCGTCGCGACTACTGGTGGCCCAACATGCGCAAGGATGTAGAAGACTATGTCAAAGGTTGCGCAACATGTCAAGCCAACAAGATTAACACACACCGACAAAAACCACATCTCTTCCCCATCACCACAGACCCAGACGCCGCGCCATTTGAAGTCGTAGCCATGGACTTCATCACGAAACTCCCACTGTCCGACGGGTATGACTCCATCCTGACAATCACAGACCACAACTGCTCGAAAGCAGCTATCTTCATCCCCTGTCACGAGTCAATAACCGCAGAAGGAGTAGCGCGACTCTATCTGCGTCACGTATACCCGCATTACGGCATCCCCCAGAAGATTATCACGGACCGAGACCCCCGATTTACCTCCGCTTTCATGAAAAACCTCTGCAAAGTCCTCGGCATCCGTCAAAACATCTCTTCTGCCTATCACCCACAGACAGACGGACAATCAGAACGCACAAACCAGTGGCTGGAACAATACTTGCGACACTGGAGCAACGTGCAGCAAGACAACTGGGCCGAGGCACTGCCAGTCGCGCAATTTGCGCACAACGCCTGGCCAAACGCAACCACAAAAGAATCCCCCTTCTCCCTTATCATGGGTTGGGAACCACGCACCATGTGGACGCCAAAGCCCACAACATCCCCATCAGTCGAACAGCGCTTAGAAGAGATGGTCATCAGACGGCAACACGCGCAGGACTGTATTAAGCACGCGCAAGACTTGATGATGAAGCGAGGGAAGACGCGTTTCGTTCCATATCAGGAAGGAGCCCAGGTCTGGCTAGAAGGGACGAATCTGCGAACCTTCTACCCAACCGCCAAACTCGGTCCGAAGCGCCACGGACCTTTCCGTATTAAGAAGGTCCTATCAGACGTCTCTTACGAGTTGGAACTCCCCATCACATGGAAGATTCACCCCGTGTTCCACGCCAACCTCCTCACTCCATATAAGGAGACGGAACTACACGGCGCAAACTTCACACGCCCTCCACCTGACCTTATCGATGGAGAGGAAGAATTCGAAGTGGAGCGCATCCTGCAGTCGAGACTGCATGGAAGAGGGCGCAAGCTGCAATTCCTAGTCCAATGGAAGGGGTTTCCCATAAGCGACAGCTCGTGGGAGCCACTCGAAAATGTACGACACGCCTCAGAACTTATCGCCGACTTCTATCACCTAAATCCTACTGCCGATGGGGCTGGACGAAAGATATAAGTAACACCCCTTCGACGCCCACTACTGCCCGTCCCCATCTCTATCATGTCTACTACTCCTATCGTCTCCACCATCCCCACTCGCCGCCCAGTCAAGGTTATCCTCGAAAATCTCACAGTACCATCACAGGACCTAGGTGTCCCGTCCGAAGTAGACGGTTGTACGCCGTACTCTGTGTGCCCTAGCTCGCCCCCACTCCCTGTCCTCGCTCTCGCTACAGCGGCACTCTCAAAGCTGGAGGAACCGCTCACCCCCCTCTCTCCATCCGCGTCACCGGAGCCTGAACCCCCTACACTCTCCCTTCCATCCCCAAAAGTTGACACGCCCGTCGAAGTGCATGACGCCCCAGCCCCGTACTCCCTTACGCCACCTCCCCCTCTCGAGACTCCAGCAGTCCCAGCCACCCACGTCCCCTTCCCCCCATTCCCAGCAGGGATGGGCCATGTTTTTACGCCCCGACCTCAGACACGCCAAGTCGAGCCGGATCCCAGGCTCGCCCTGCTTGATGACAAAGAAGAAGAAGAGGAGGATGCTACTGATCCGGGCCTCCCCTTCTTCGCCAACGACCCTGCCTCCCCCTTCTTCTTCCCGCTATTAATCGGCAACCCGGGTTATCCACAGACCACTGCCAAGTACATCTATTACTGGCGGAACTACCAGGAGGTCATTGGTACGATGGGCAGAGGGGAGCCCTGCTACGTCTCACAAGTCTACCTGACCGCAGTTCATGGGGAGCAGCTGCCCCAACACGTCACCGACAACCAAATCAACATGTTCCACCCCCATGACCCTCACGCGATGGTCCTGGATGAGGTGCTCGCAGAGTTGCGAGCCCCACGAGT
This sequence comes from Lactarius deliciosus, assembly GCA_021525775.1. NCBI lineage: Eukaryota > Fungi > Basidiomycota > Agaricomycetes > Russulales > Russulaceae > Lactarius > Lactarius deliciosus. The sequence goes on from JAKELK010000093.1 coordinate 4,714, forward strand.
CCACGCGGATATCTCTTGACTACGGGAGTGTCTCACGCATCGAGACGCGATTATCACGCGCCGCGCGGACGTCAGACGGTTGGAGGTGGAGCTCACTCGGGATGAGTTCCATCTCGATATGGATATGTCGAGTGTACGAAAGCGCCTCCAGTACTCACGCGTTATCCCCCTCATTACCGACAAATACGCCGACCTCCACGCAAAACCGGTGCGCCCACGAGCGTCGCCGGAGTCCACCCCCCTGCCGCCTCGTGCTGGAGGGCCATGCGAGATGCCGCGCCTTCAAGGAGAAGGACGCCAGCGGCAGCGCAAGTGTTTCCAGTGCAAGTCAACGGAGCATCTTGTGGCTCAGTGCCCGGACCGAAGGGAGCGCGAACCATGTAGGTGGTGCGGTAGCCGTGTCCACAGGTCCAACGCCTGCCTCATCCGCAGGCTCTCCCCCATGTCCCTTTCGTACGTCAATCCTGACAACCGCCCAAGGTGGTGCGGTAAGTGTCTGAGGTACGACGCGAGGCATGACGAGATCAAGTGCCCATTGTACGAACACTGTAGGGAGTGTGGTGAGTCCGGGCGTTACATGTTTTTGCGCCGTCACACTTGCCCCCGTACCCCATCTCCCACACCTCCCAACGTTGCACCTGAGGAGGACTGCTACTATACCAGTGACTAGTTGAAGTCGTGGCGACTTCAAGTCTGACGGGGGGGTAATGTTACGAACTCGGACTATTTCTTATCTTTCCTCTGACGTGTTGTCTCATGTTCGCGTGTACTTTTACCCATGACCCACTTCTTCTCCTTCTTCGACTTCTATCTCGCACCCACCGCCTGACCATTACGATTCGCTTGTTCTACTTACAGATCTCCCTTTCATATTACTCAATTAGCTCGCTAGGGCCCGTACCCTAGGATCGCGCCATGTGTTTGTAGCGTACAAACACCCTGTACTAGTATATAAGTCACGCCCTACCTAGCTTGTACGGTAGACTTGACTTCTTGTGTAATACCACATCGTCTTTGCCTCACGATTCCTGCTTGACTCGCCCTTGCGCTTGAGTCCCCGCTTTTCGCTCGCCTCTACGCTTGAGCCTCGTATTCCGCTACTACCCTAGTGTCCCTGGGAGACCTAGTGGTACTTGTTCACCATCGAACTGAGTCTTAACCGACTCGCGCCTTTCCGATCCCGTTGACTTACGAAGTACACGTCGTACTTAATGCCCCTGTGGTGGCGTTACACTTTCTGCCATTAGTCTGGACGCAGATCAGGTGCACGTCCAGGATGACAAAGAAGGCCGCCAGAGCTTCCGCATTTTTCGTCGGCCAGGCTTCGGACTTGGCTATGAAATGTAACATCGAATTTTTAGCTTCCAGTAACTCTAGCCAGCTCAAGTCCTCGTCGTTTCTGATGCCTCTGGATGGAGTCATAGCAGCTAGTGGACGCATGGCGATGGTATTTCCGAGCTGCGTGAACACGAGGGTGTCCTGGCTACTCAATTTGCTGGAGTTGGCCACGGCGTCTCTGCAGCCTTTCAGGGTGAAGTAATCTAGCTCGACCCATTCTAGGTTGTTGATCTTGTTTATGGCGTATTGGGCCGGCCTTGGTTCGATCCAGTCACCGAGGCAACGACGAGGGTCGAAGGTATTCATCTTCAGCTTTTTCTTCTCAGCCTCTTTGTGTTGCTCTTCGGCCTCTTTCTCGTGCTGAGCAAGCTGTGCGGCTTCCGCCTCTCGGTCTAGCCTGTCCTGCTCATCCTGGACTGCTCTGTCCTGTTCGAGCTGTGCGTTCCAGGCGATTATTTTGCGGGCGTTCTCTCGTGCCCATGCTTCCTTCATCCGCTGGATGGCTTCGTCCCCAGTAAGTGGGTTGAGCCCTTGATGGGCATCTATCATCGACTGTCTCAAGAATTCCCACTCATCGTTTTCAAAGCTCAGGCAAACTTCGTGATTAGGGTCTGCATTGATGCGTGGCATGTTCTCTTATGAAGACGTTCTGTGATGGTTCTTTGAGAGTCTAAAACTCTAATTGATGGAAGGGCTTTCTACAAAATAAAAGAATTCCAGTTTTTCAGACCGGTTGGAAAATGGGCGGAGAGGTGGCGGCACGAAAAAGGAAGCTGAGCACGTGCCGCCCTATCCGCTCGCGCAAAGACTACACTCTACGACTCCGCTCGTTTCTTACTCCGCCTCAGACTGGCCAAATCAGAATAATGCCAGTCATATATATCGCGTATGGATGGGTCATATATGCTAATAAAATGAAATATAATCTATTGCCGCATTGGAAGGCATTACACTGCATGGTCACTTTTACTGATGTACCTGTTCTTTCCTTTTGTCGCCTGAAACGTCCCGGCGTTCACTCGCCCGTGCAGACTTACAACTCGATGGCGTCGAGTTCAGCTCCGAGTCCTTGTCCAAGTCGCTGCCCAGCTGACTCCTCCTCGTAGAGCAGGACGTCGTGTACGTCCCGATTTCCCCTCTTTCTTTACCCTCCCTCATCTCTATGGGCCAGGTACTTCACGAAGGACTGCCTGCGGGGCGTATGCGTCTTTACTGGCGCCAGACATCCGAGCAAGGCCAGCGCGGCTTCCATCTTTCCTCCCTTGGCATCCTCCTCGTGTGTTCCCTCCACCCTCGTCCTTGGCGCCAGTGGCACGTTCCCGCACTCAAAGCCCTCGTGCGCGATCTCCGCCCCGATTCCGCTGCCCAAGGCGATAGCAGCCAAGACGTCTGGGAGCCCGCGCGGCGGTTCTTTGAGCTGCGCAAGGCACGTCTCGAAGATCTGGGCCGCGCTGGCGCGTGGCATAGGCGGTGTGAGGAACTAATAGTAGAACTCGATATGGATGATGGTGGGGCCCAGGACGGCGATGGGTACGAGTCGCAACGCTTAAAGACCCTCCAATTAACTATTCCAATGGTTCGAGAGTTGCCTGCCAGCGTGGCAGCGTCAAGTCCCTCACTTCCTTCCTTCGGCTGCGGTCCTACATCTTCGACCTTGTCGCATTGGACCTCACTCGCTCACTATTCGCAGCCACCTCAAGGGCGTCTCAAGCTACTCGGATTGATCTATGGAAACGACTCGGAGCAGAGACAGACCTCCGGAAGAGGAGGAACAGTCGGTGGTCGTCGATCTGGATGTTGGCAGGCTTTTATAAATTTATTTAGATGGAGTTGTAGTCTGCACTGGAATTGATTTGCTTTCCAAATGATAATTACAGTAAATCGATACGACAAGTTGCCGAACATAGTCGGAGGATTACATTAGGCGATCACAACTGAGCTCCATCATGTAAATTTTTTTTGACAATCTCGAATCCTAACACCGGACTAGACCTGACCAGGCCGGACTACCAAATGACTGTCGTCCAGCCTTTGCAAAATTTCTGACTGCTGGCGGACTCGGCTTGACCTGAATTGACTGCAGACTGACCCTTGGACTGACCGCAGACTGACCGCCGCTGACTCTTTCCGACTTTTTCGTTTTTACTGAGTGCGCGTCACCAGTCACTAGTCACTGGCACCGCCGTGGCACGAGTCCACTAGTACATTGCACCGTCCGAGTCGTCCCTGCCTTGATACTTGCTTGACTTTCAAACTTGCTTTGCTGCGGCCGTCCCTGAAACGGCACTCTAGCTCAAGTAACTGAAACACCAAACAGCGACAATTTCCACTGGTGTGCCAGTGGTAATCGGCTTACAACGAATCAGACTCAATCAAGCATTTCAACACTCAGGCTACTGTGCAAGTCGTAAACAATCCAAACACTTTTTTTTATCGAATCCAAACACTATTCAACCAGGCTGATGCGCTCGAACGTACTTCGTAGGTTTGGTTCATGAGAAATGAACCCAAAGAGTTAGACTATCTCGAACTTCCATAGCTGTTTGCTGTCGGATCCATTGCGATTGGCGAGAACCACCTTGATTCAAGGGTTACTGTCAGTCTTCATAACAATCAAGAAAAATGGCAACTTACTTCATAGCGATGACCAACCTGCTTAGCGGACAGCACCAAATTCTTTCCGCCCTTGGTGTAGCGAATCCTGTACACGGTTGAATATGCATTCCAATATGGTGGCGGACATGGTGTGATTACTCACATGACATTGTCATCTGAAATGTCTTCTAACTTGACTGTCCAAGCGTGTTTGTCATACTTGACCTGAACATCGTGACCCTACAACGATGGCCCGATGGGTGGGGATCAGGGATCATCAGAGTAGGAAAATAAGTTACTCGTCTATCGAACTCACCTGCTTGGGGGCGGCAAAAAAACCCAGATCGTCCTTGTACTGAAGGGAGACCATTTGGAGGTCGTCTCCACCATAGCCTTGGTCCCTGAGAAGCCACTTCAAGTTTCAAAGGAAATTTGAGAACGGGAAAGATGTGGCTACGATTCAATGTACCTCATTATTGCCACCATGGTCGGCCAATATAATGGTCGTGCCGGGCCTGGTCTCTGGCAAGGCAATGTGGTTGTTTGGTACACCAACATTCTTGATCACATAGGTGGCGTTGGAGAGAGGAAGCGACATTGTGGAAAGGCAGTTAATGTCTGAGGAACAAAATTGTTTCCAGTGAGTCGACCGGCATTGATCAGTAACACAGGCTCTTTTATATCATGGAATGATGGACGAGTTTTAATTGTGGTTTGAATAGTACTGAATACCAAGCTGAATACAATGCGAGATAGATCATGGTCTCGGCTACCACGAGTCCAAATTCTAGCCCCAAATCTCGATAGACAAACCTTGAGACAAACCCGAAACATCATGGTCTTCTGAAGGTTCTAAGTTCGGGGGTCTGTGCGGTTTTGACATTCGGGCTCATCACGGAGCATACAGCATGACCAATGTGTGCTCTGAGTCCGTGGCACTGGTCGTTTGCTTCCAGACTCCCGGCCAGTGCTTATGCGCTTATGGGCCATCACGCATCCTATGCGAAAACGGATTCGGGGGTTCGCCATAGGGTCAATCTCGGGGTCAATACCACAGCCTCGGATGCTCTCAACCTTGTCTCAACCTTTCTATTAAAGAATCTATTTGGCGCACAAAACTTTTGAGGGATAGCTCAGGCTCCTGGACAGCTCAAGTTCATCTAGATTCTAAATACTGCTGCAGAGCACATGTCACTGCCATATGGCCATCAGGTACTCCTTCAGCGGACCAGCGCGGCCTATCGTGAGGAAGTTGATGAACTAGGTCAGCCTGCTCTCTTAAACAAATCGTCACGCGGGTCAATACGTCACTGACTCACAGTTGTTCCATTTGATCTAGATCTAGACATCTTGAGCATGATCGAATCAGTTGACGAGAGCTCTAGGGTTCGACTGTAAAGTTCACCTTGCCCACCCATTACTGTTTACGGCCTTTTGCGGGTCAAGTTGAGCATCTGGAATTTCGGCAAGCCCGAGAGATGTGTGCGACAGTTTGCATCGTTTATTTCCGCAAAGAGCAATCTATTCTGTCTACGTCCATCACGGTATTCGTGCCAAACCCACCATCATCCTACTCCAGTCTCGAGATACTTGTCAGTTCTGAACTAGAGGTGATAGAAAATTGTAAAACAATAGACTAAGCGCACGAAAGCAAACAGAGATCTCACATTGGTGAGAGGAGGCGCTGCCAGTGTGCCTCCCACACAACTTTAACTTGCCAGTGCCAAGATGCTCGTCCTCTGCCAGACCAGATGAGTTTACGCCCTTTGAGCTCCTGTGACCTGTCTTCGTGCTCAGTGCCCTTCTTTGTCGGTACACGTCCCCTTCCTGCGCTTTTCGGCATCATCCTTGATCTGTACCACCTTGTTCTTAGTACTCTTGACTATCTCGCATTGATCCGGAATGCCCGTTTCGTTCTCAATTGGGTCAGTCTCGCAATCAGGTTTTGGGGTAGAACACCCAAAGCATGGTAATTCAGGTCGTAGAAAATGAAGTGGTAACACATGAGTCATGACTCACCTTGAGGTCGCTTTCGCCCAGGTATCCTATTTGAGAAAGTTGACGATGAAATGACAATTGCTCGGGCAATTGAATCTGTATAGAGAAGTTGAAGGCGATTACTTCGTCGATGTGGAATTCGGACTCGTAAATAGTCACATACAGTAACGATATCAATCATTTTTCAAATTGACACGAGTCGAAGCATTCAGCGCTTGAAGCTTGAAGTTCGTAACAGTTAAGCCAGGACTCGAACCGAATCATTGAATATCACATCACTATCTTCTCCCCTCACACCGGCACAGAGAGAATGTTTTGACACCATTGTCACATCAACTACTCCGACTTGGCACCTGAGTGAGCCCATCTGACCACGTCACACTGGTAGGACAAATAGGAGACAAGACAGGAAAACACCAGAATTGTCCTCACAATCTGACATGGTGCAACCCCGGGCCCAACCCCGGGCCATGGTTCCACGAGCAAGTCCACGAGCTCGAGCAGATGGGTTTTGAATTGTCACAAGGTATGTTGCGCCAACTGCCAACAAGCTGACAGTTACAAACACGCTGGCACCTTGTTCGCCCAAGTGTCCGTCAGCTGGTAGCCTGTACCCGGGCCGTCTTCTTTACACTTTAGAAATTGATGGTTTCTAATTCGACGGAGAAACAAGTGCAAATGCCTGAGTACGTCCACTGGCACTTGACCGTGTCACACCACACAGAAAAGCCAAATTCACAAGCAAATTCACCCATAATATGCCACTTTACTAGGCTAACTTGAAGCCTCAAGTAGGAGATAGAATATGGCTTGGAAGATGATGCACAGGAACTGACGAGTCTGAGAATGGTATTCGGATTGTAGATGGGGCGCCAACTTCTACAGGACCCAGCGAGCCCATTACGGGACGAGGCATACGGTCATCCCTGAAAGAAAGGCCAGAACAGTGAGTGGAGTAGGAAGCCGACGGAACTTGCCTATTGCGGGGGCTCATTAACGCTCATCAAGCCCTCACTCAAGTTGCGCCTTGCATTGCGCTCAGCTATTTGTGGCACTGCGATAGTGTTCCCTGAGCTCCAAAGATCTGGTCACGATGTAAAATGTTCTGTGAAAGAAGACAAAGGTGGCCAAGGCGCATCACGTTCAGGAGGGAACTGAATTAGAAACACTCCATGATGATCGTCATGGGGTGTAGCCCTCAAGTTGGCCCTCAAGTTGAGACTGTTGAGTAGTCACTATCGGCACCAAGATCGGCACATCGCCTCATCCTTGCTAATTGTCAGTATCGTGAACGATGTCAGACGGCCAAAGGCTTGTGATTGTCCCTTCGTTGGCAGGCCGCTGTTCCAGAAGACCCACTGGCAGCAGGACGTGGCGCCGGGCTATCTACGAAGAAACCCTGGTACTGGCCTACGTCTTGCGTCGTATCATTTCCGTTGTGACCAGTCATGCGCTCACGTACGTTCTCTCAGACACCTACGTTGCACCGACCGCAGACCTGTCCGTATGCCCACTGGCGCTGAAAAGTGGGGTCGGGTTCAAGTTTCTCATTGGTTTCTCATGCACAGGATGCACTCGAAAAGGAATGGTATTAATTCTCGTGATCATGCCCTCTGCAATGGTAGGGGTTCAGACCAAGACTATCCCTTCCTTTTTCTCACAGCATCGCGCCGTTCAACGCGTCGGAACTCTATCACCAGCTGGTGATAATGGAAGCGAAGCATCGAATATATCCATTTGGAGCTGTTCCTGTGGTTGAACGATTGATGACATATCGATGAATATGTTTTCAACCTGATCATACCTGAATTAATGAGGAGAGTCAGGAGACTCCCTAGTCTCTCGCCCCTTTGCGACTACGCATGGTGGGAAAACCAAGTATACGCCGTACAATGCAGTTCACTCTCAACCACAGTAGTAAAACGAACGACACCTGCTAGACAATGAGTTGTTACGCTCACGCAATGCATGTGTGACGACGCCATGTGTATGTGGCCGTGTCTTCCTGGTATCGCCTGCCCGATCGCCTGATAATCATGTGTGTTTTCCAACTTGAAGGACGCCCTCGACGCGCTTTCGCCCCAGGCCCCCAGCAGTGTTCTCTCCATCTGCTCTTTAAGAATGTACCTCATGAGTCCGACATATCCAGATGGAAAGTAATGAATAGAAGGATGCAGAGACGCACCTGCTTACGCACCTCCTTCCTGTGTGCCATGTCTGCCAGTAACACCTTATCTGCGTTATCTCGGCATGGGTGCCACTTGTGGGAACTTGGAAGGTGGGGAATGCAGTGGGCAATGCCATGCCCAAGCTGACCGCGGGACGCCAGCGGGGACACGCGGACTTAAAGACGGCAAGAGCGCCGACACGCGCGTATACCGCGCCGTCTGCGCGGAGCATCCAGGTCAGTACAACCGATGGGTTGTAACTTGTCAGTTGCGTTCCAAAACGCACCGTTCTCACGGACCGGACCGCTCGGAACCGGCCGAAAGTTCAATCTCCGCTTTAAACACACATTTTGACTTCCTTCTGTTCTGACCTTGGGAGTGGTAGTCGCGAGGAAGCGACGGTGTATACCAAGGTAGACGTTCAAAAAAAAGTGGGAGCTGGCCGTGACCAGCAACACTAAATCAGGCTAAGATCAGAACGTGAACTCGGGTATATTCGGAAAGGGTCTCTCGAGAGTACTATCGCGTAGAAGTCAAGGTAGAAGTAGTAAGGATGGTATATGGTTCGGAAAGGAGAAGATAGCGTCCAAGGTAACGAAGGCGCCTCCTTATATACGTCGGGCCCACAGTCTTCATGTGATAGTGTACTAGGCAAGGGATGACGCGATGACGAGCAAAGGAATAAAGAAAAGCTCAACGATCGGTGTGATCGGAGCGGGCTCAACGGTCGGCATGAACGGAGCATGGAAAGGAATGTGTAGCGTACTTACAGTGGGTTGCGAAAAAAGAGGAAGTGAGGTGGAAGATATTGAAGAAACGATCGAAGCGAGGATGGGCAACTCGGATGCGATGAAGGTGGCCTGGACAAAGCTCCAAGGCGAGGTTTCTGCTTCTGATTGACATCGTACCGTCCAGCCCTGGGCCTGGGGTCAAGATGATGAGGGCGGTAGCAACGAGAAATGACGACAGAGAGAGGGAACGACGAGGAAGAAATCGACTCGGAGAACGACGAGACAGAAGTGACGGATTAACTGTACGAGAATTTGGAGGTAATTACTGTAAGGAAATTTTATAATAAACTGTTCAGCCTGAGGCTCGGACCCACTTCACAAAGTTTGTCAGGTGGGAACTTGACTGTACAATGTTGGTAGGTCACGTAGGTGACTTAGGGATCGTGGGCAAAAGGTTTCAACTTTCAAGTATTCCGTCCTTGATTCCAGTCAACGATATTGCACAACGAGTTCGACTTTTTTTCAGACACACATACTACAAAGGACAAGCAAAATACAGCAATATCATACATCAGGCGGGCAGAGAGTAAACAACATCAACCACTGGTGGCACAACTTGTGAACACAATTCAAAATGAATGCGAAATGTCGCGTACTAGTGGGCTGTGGCTGGCAGACTCTTGGGCAGACTTATTCATTCTTGGCTTAATTCTCATCATCCTGAGAGACTCTGATGGATTCAAAAAACAAAAGATCAGTGATCCTGAGAGTGACCTCGAGTTGATTGATAACTTACTCTGTGCTGATCATGGCATTAGATATGGTGGTAGTGTTGGTGCCATGCACAAGCTTGACCACAATAACCTCCTCCTCCTCGTCTTTGACTTGATAATTTCCAGTATCTGAGCCTACGTAGGACCCATTCCTTGCAAGGTTCCTCCTGCGGTTGTTTGGGAGAATCAGTGTGAGGTCTCTATCTGAGTTATTTGTGATGGTGATATTTGCCATCTAATAGTATGCGGTGTGGATATCGCATCAATCAATGTGGCAATGACATTGCGGTGAAATGTAGTAGAGCACAAACCTGGACAACGTCAAGGTAGAACTTAAGGAGGAATAAATTCAAGCGGGTGGATGCAAAGAGAAATGTAGCAGACGTATAAGGCTCGCTGGGGTGCTGCAACTGATGTTGGAGGATGAGACGCTTGGACTAGTAGCAAGATCTGCCTTTTATACACCTCTGCTGTAGACCTCTCATAAGATCTGTTATCAGGATGCCAGCGACTCCCAGTGGTTTAGGCTAATACGGAATCTGCAAGGAAATACCTATCAACCCCCCAAAAAATTGGGGTTCAGGGGAAGCGTCAGCAGGACTCGTTGCGTGTCACAAGAAGTCTCACCGTGATCTGTTTCAACTCAACTCATAAATCAGTCCCATAAGGACTTGCACGAATTTGGGGCGGTTCATCTCTGAGTCATATTGAAATGGTCGAAGGTGTGCCACGCCAGTCGTCCCAGAACAGCGGGTGGAGTACTAGTAGGAAGCTGACGGAAATTACCTATCTTGACTCAGAGATCATTGCGCAGAGGGAACAGCTATTTGTGGAACTGAATACTCCCAGTCTCCCAGGCTGCGGTGGTAGTGTTTCCTGCCAGACCTAGTGAGCTCCAAAGACGGACTCCGAGTCGGATCTGGTCCCAAGTTCTCCTAACCAAGCTCCTAACAACAGAAAATATTCTGTGAAGGTTACTAGCTAGAGGAACAGAGTCAGGACGCTGATCAGGAAGGGATTTGATCTAGACTGGAACTCACCAAACCAGAAATGTTCTGTGTTGAGCATCCGATTCGCCTCATCTCTGCTAGTAGTTCTTGTCACCGTCAGTGATGACTCAGTATTGTGCCAGACGATCAAAGACTCACGTGGAGAGCTTATGACCAGTCACGCACGTCACGCGTCATGCACCGTTCGCACATCCACCCACTCAGCCTCTTGCTCAGCCTACTTACAGACCTCACTGGCACAGACCGGTCTGGGGTCTCCCACTGGTGTGTGCAGTAGACTGTGGTCATAGTGCAATTTGAAATTGGGATGGAATCAAATCTGCAAAATCCAGTATAACCTTGAGTATAACGAGCAAGAACATGATCATCTCCTCTGCCAGTATGGCCTGGGCCCGGGGAATACAGTTCCAGATTGCCAGTGAGTCTCGGGAAGTTCAACCCCTTTCCCCTTCTCACTCACCGCATCGCGCCCTTCAACAGTGTTGGAACTCTAACAATAGAACTTGAATGGAACTTGGAATGGAAGCAAAGCCCTCAGTCACGGCCAGCCTGAGGCTGAGCGAAGCATTGGATATATCCATTCAAGTTCGGAGCTGTTCCTGTGGTTGCGCGAAGCATTGTCACGGTCGTTGATGATACATCGATGATATCCCACTGGCACCTCAATGAGCATTTTATCACCTCCAAGTCGAACACGAGAAATTACGCAACACATCGTGTCACACTGGCATACCTAGAAATTTAGACACGATCCCTTCCGAGTCGTTGGCAGGCTCAGGCTCTTCTTGACGATGACTCGACAGTATATCGCCAATGTGCTGTTATCTCCCTACCCAACGGTCCCAACTGCCTGCGATGGGCTCGAAGAGAAGCCATCAAATACCATAGCGCCTTGTGCCTTACCACTTCAGTTCTCATATGAGAACGGGCTTATGACCAGTCACATGTTAACATTTGCTCATGCACGCGCACAAACCCCGCAGTAGACCAGTTCAGATCCCACTGCCAGTTATGGTATTAAGTATCGCATTGGAGCCGGTCCCCTAGTATATAGCCATATAGAGCATGCAACTTACAGCAAAAAGGGATCATGAATCATGATGTTGATTCCTGTCATGGACACGTATTATTTTCCTATTTTTCTGTATTTATTACGGATTTATATCGGGAGATATAAGGGCTGAAGTACAGAGAGACTTCAAGTTAGTCACAAGGGTTTGCCACCCATGTGCACATGATCGTGGGACTTAGGTCCCTTATACGTATAAGAGTTCTGATTGGTAGATAAGGACAGAAGGTTCTGGAAGGATCTAGAACACGCTTAGTAGTTTACGCTTACTCGCTGTATTAGGTTTTACTCAGCAAAGTGGAGCCGCTCATAAGCGCTATGACAAGTGCATCAGTCAGCACAATAGATAACGCTATTAATAGACACGACACGTCAGCTCCTGAGTCATGGAGTCTTACTATACACTTAGTAACAGTGTTCAGACTCAGTTCGTACTCAGCCGCAGTAGTGTATATAAGCTTCCCTGTAGCGTCCTGAGTGGAACCAACTTGTCCTCTTGGTTCTCCACTCAGGTGTGTATTCTTCTGTACTACCTTACCTCTTCCAAATCTAACTTGTCCTCTTGGTTCTCCACTCAGCGTGCCACAGCGTGACCTCTTGCAGTTGGAGTCTTGTATAAAGGCTCATAAGTTCTGCATACTCCGCTGTGACTGTACGTCTAGCGCGTGACTTGTCTCCGCGCTAAGTTGAGTGTGCTCCCTTACAGTTCACAACTCTTTTACACTTGACTTGGCGTAGCGCGGCAGTCGCACCGCTACAATTCCCGCTGTTGAAACGTGCTATGAGCCCAACTTGTGGGGGAGCCACCAGCACCAGGATCCTGACAGGACCGGATTGGGCTGGTGGCCCAGAGGATTCGTCTCGCCTCAGCGCGAGCGGCCTCACGCCCTAATCTTTGGACTTGGGCCCTCGTGGTCTACTCTCATCTCCCCATCTGGCTTGATTACTATACTATCTCATACCCACTGTTTCCAGGACTCATTCTCTGATCAAGCGTGAGCACACCGAGCCCCATGTCACAAAGGAGATGCACCACATGTTCCATATCTTCCCGTGTTACGATTTCACCTCCATACTATGTTTCCCTTTCTTATTGTGCATTCATTGTACTTTTACGATACGATCCGGTTCGATACGCTTTCCGGCTCCTAGCTCGCACCCACCGTATGACCATTCCAATGCCCCGTGGTGTGATTTCCAAAACCCGCTGACGACTTCTGCAACATGCGTTGTCCCGCGGAATTCCCTTGTTCCATATCTGTACTTTCCCTTTGTTAGCTCTCTAGGACCAGTATCCTAGGATCACGCCATATGTTTGCGAGTCGCAAACATCCTGTACTAGTATATAAGTCACGCCTTACCTAGCTTGTACGGTAGACTTGACTTCTTGTGTAATACCACATCGTCTTTGCCTCACGACCCTTGTTCGACTCACCTCTACGCTTGAGTCTCCGTTTCCGCTCGCCTCTATGCTTGAGCTCTGACTTCTGCTATTGCCCTAGTGTCCCTGGGAGACCTAGTGGTACTTGTTCATCATCGAACTGAGTCTTAACGGACTCGCGCCTTTCCGATCCTGTTGACTTACGAAGTACACGTCGTACTTAATGCCCCTGTGGTGGCGTTACATTAAGTCAAGTCTCTCACAGTGGTGACATCTAGTCGCAGCCAGTCTCGGTTTCAGGCCGAATATATTGAACGTTACAGTACCGATGAGCTCTCTGACAAAATCAAAGGAGCTGCAGTCTGGGCAGAACACGACGGAACTGAAGGATACTTCCTTTTCCACCCCAGCACACAGAAATACCGACAAATCCATTATCTTGACGACATCTGTCAGTGGGCATACATCGATTACTCGCCAAAGCAGGGGAGCTGGTACACCATCAGCATCGTACCTCCCGCACTCAGAGTAGGACCCTTTAGAACCCACACCACTAGTGGCATCGACATCGACAGCCCAGACCCCGACTCCCCAAGTGTACCCGTCCCTGCAACAAACTTACCTATAACCGCTTTTCCATCCTACGCAATGTCGCAAACTCAGCAACAGGCTTCAGCTAGCACAACACTCACCAGCAGAGGAGCTGGAGGAGGAGGAGGAGGACCTTCAGGAACCTCTGGTTCAGGAGGAGGAGGAGCCTCAGTACCGCCCAGTGGAGCCCCAGCCAGAGGAGCTGGCGGTGGCGGTGGCGGTGGCACTGGTGGCGCTGTGCCAGGAGGAGCTGCTCCGATAATCGCACCCGGAGGTCACGGAAGACTAGGAGGGAACCCTCCCCCAGAGTTCACGGGAGCAAGAGACAAGAGTAAGGCCTTCCTGCTCGCGTTCGATCTCTACGAAGGGATGAACCCAGACATCGACCAGCTTAGGATCCCCTCTTCACGCGCCATGACCTTCCTCTCCTACATCAGGGGACCCCTTGTTGACGACTGGGTGGCGGAACAGGCACGGTGGCTTAACGAACAAATAGCCAACGGAGTGGATCGGGGAAACATGGTCCTATTGTTGCGTTTGTGCCCGAGATGCCCGAGGAGTTCCTTGAAGAGGACGACGTCCGCGCGTTTGGGTCTATGACCCAGGAGCATTACGACACTTGGAGGCACATCGAGGCGAGTTTCCCATCGACTTAGAGGAATGAGAGCTGGCCGTCACGTGACCTGGCACGTGACCCGCCTAGAGCTGGTCCAGAAGGGTCCGGATGAGCTTGCGCCCGGATCAGAGTGTGATACGTGACTGATGTGACTGCTGACTTGTACGGCCTTTGATTGGACTGTGATATTAGGGTTTGTGGCTGTGTATTAGGGTTGCTGGGCTTGAAAGCTCCAGCCCTTGTAGTATAAGTAGAGGGGCGTTCGCGTATGAACCCCTTAGCTTTGATATCTTGAGGAATCCCTTCCCTTTCCTGCACCTTAGCTCCTTGTCCTGTGTGAACACTCTTCGTCGTCGCCAGCTCCCTGCTATAAGTCGTGCACGTCGCCGACTTCTCCTTCATCATACTCGACTTCGCCATCATCGTTCTTTGCTTCGCTTACCTTGGTCACGCATTGCGTATCGCCCTAGCCGTTGCCTACGGGATACTGAAGACATCCGACGCGTATACTCAGCAAACCGGTCCCTAATCCAAGTCGGATTGATACGTCCAGAAGGAACGTAACACCTATGGCAAACAGTCAGAGACAGATTCGTAGCCGCCTACTTTGACTCGGCTGAACGCACCAACGCCCGCAAATCACTCCAGACCCTCACCATGAAGGGTGAGGATATCGACATGTACATAGCCACCTTCGAGAACCTTGTTATCAAGGCCGGATATAACCCCGATGAGGCCACTACCCTTGACATCTTCCAAGATGGGCTGCCCAACCAGTTAGTCATTAATGCTATCCGCTTCCAGCACCCTGTCAATTGGGAGCAGTGGAAGGTGGCTGCACGACTTCAACAGGCTGAATACCTTATTTTAAAGGATCGCCTGGGCAAAAACAAACTGTCGCGCAACCGAAAGGGAGGACACAGCAGAGAACAGTGGGTCCAGGCCCTCAATAGAACGCGTGACCCGAACGCCATGGATGTTGGACGTGCCCGAGCCTCTGTGGCCCTTACTGACACCAACAAAATCCAACTTCAGAAGGAGGGACGATGTTTTAGATGCCGTGCTCAAGGGCACATCTTGCGTAACTGCCCACAAAAAGGCATGCGCGTGGCTGCAACCAGCACTGCCATGGTGTTACCCGCCGGTCCCCCATGAGCTACGCTCCCCCCTTCCCAGACTACAAACGTATCAACTCCCGCCGTCAGTACTATCGCCGTATCAGCTAGTCGCGTCCTTTCGAATGAGGAGCAGGCAGATGTACAGATTGCAGCGATGAAGGCACAATCTCAGGAAGTGTGTGACCTTATGGTCGAAAAGTTGTTCGGAAGAGAGGATTTTCTCGACGCTTGAACCCGGCGGCCTGGGCTAGAGCTTTAAACTTAAACATGTACACTAGCAGATATCAATCCATGTGAATTCCAGTCTTGTTTAAATCTGCACACGCAACGGCCGAACGACAAGTCCTCATAGACTCAGGAGCAACAGACAATTTCATTTGCTCCACACTCCTTAAACGCCTCCAAATTGGAATGAGGGACGTTACCCACCCTATCCACATTTGGAATGTAGACGGCACCCATAATCAGGACGGCGCCATCACTCAGTACACAGACCTCACTGTGAGAACAGGAAAAGAGGAAAGGACACTTCGCTTCCTGGTCACGAACCTCGGAAGGGACAAAGTTATCCTGGGATACCCTTGGTTTACGGCCTTCGAGCCGAGTATCAAGTGGGGAGATGCGACGTTGAATGAGGAATTTCAACTGGTTGTGGTCTTGAGCCTTCACTTGTCAGACGCCCATGGAGGCATCCATTCGGGCGTTGGAGACGTACGAACTTGACGAGGAAGCGTGGGAGCAGCTCATGGACGATGAGCGTGAGCCCCAGATCGCATTTCTACGGAAAACGACGACCGCATCCGAGTTAGCGCAACGAGAGGCAGCAAAGAAGGAACAATGAACGTTCGAAGAAATGGTCCCAGAAGAATATCATTGTCACCAAAAAATATTCGATGAAGAAGCATCCCACCGCTTTCCTCCATCACGTATTTGGGACCACACCATTGACCTACTCCCTAACGCCCCCGCCGCACTCGACTGTAAAGTCTACCCCCTCGCGCAGAATGAACAAGAGGCGCTCACGACATTTCTCACGGAACAACTGGAGAAAGGATATATATGCCCGTCAAAATCACCCTATGCGTCTCTGTTCTTCTTTATTAAGAAAAAAGACGGTAGGCTACGCCCCGTACAAGATTATCGACGGCTGAATGAGATCACCATCCGAAATCACTATCCTGTCCCCCTCATCCCCGAGTTGGTGGACTGCATACGTGGGGCGCACCTGTACTCAAAACTCGACATCAAATGGGGTTACAACAACGTACGGGTCAAGGGAGGGGATGAGTGGAAAGCCGCGTTCAAGACTAACCAGGGACTTTATGAACCCTTGGTCATGTACTTCGGCCTCACAAACTCCCCCTCGACATTCCAAGAAATGATGGATACCATCTTCCAACCCCTTGTTCTCACCAACGAAGTGATCGTCTACATGGACGACATCCTAATCGCGACCGCCATCAACTACCCTCACCATCATGCCGTACTCCATGAAGTCCTCCACCTGTGTGAGGAGCATGACTTGTACATCAAACCGGAGAAGTGTGAGTTCGAAGTCCTCGAGGTGGAATATCTGGGGCTGATCATAGGCCATGGAAACCTGCGTATGGACCCTGTTAAAGTATGGGGCATCCAAGAGTGGCAGGCCCCGAAAACCCTCCGGGAAGTATGCGCATTCCTCGGATTCTGCAACTTCTACCACCGATTTATCTGAGGATTTTCCTCGCTGGCGCGACCACTTCATAACCTCACACGAAAAGACACGCCATGGCGATGGGGGCAGGACGAACAAGACACGTTCACAAGCATCAAGAGGTGTATTGGATGTGAACCCACACTATTATTCCCCGACTTCTTAAAGCCATTCGAACTAGAAGTCGATGCCTCGAACGTGGCCATTGGAGCCGTGCTGAATCAGCTCGGCCCGGATCAAAAATTACACCCCGTCGCATTCCATTCCGAATCACTCAGCGCAGCAGAACGCAATTATGATATCTACGACCAAGAACTCTTGGCCATTGTAAAAGCATTGAGAGCCTGGCGAACGTACCTCGTCGGCTCTCCGCACAAAATTATCATCCACACCGACCACACCAACCTTCAGTACTGGAAAGAACCACAAAAGATTAGTCGTCGAGTGGCACGCGAGTTCCCGGAGCTGTCGGAATATGACTTCGTACTGAAGCATGTCTCCAGAGTCAAGAATGGCCGTGCAGACGCCCTGTCAAGGCGAGCGGACTACGTAGTCGACAAGGAGGACAACAATGACATCATCGTCCTCCCCGCCGAATGATTCATCCGCGCTACGGAGATGTCAATGCATGACATGGACATCTGGACCCAAATCTCACAGAACCTTGACGAGAAGGACGTACTGCGTTGGGTTGAGCCCCATAACCTGAAAAAGGTGGGGGGGCTGTGGTGGAAAGGCGACGCCTTGGTTGTCGTGGGCGACAACGATCTTAAACGGGGGGTAATCACCTTTTTCCATGATACTCCTGCCATGGGACACCCTGGAATCGCAAACACCTTCGAACTTCTTCGCCGCGACTACTGGTGGCCCAACATGCGCAAAGACGTGGAAGACTACGTCAAGGGTTGCGCGACATGTCAAGCCAATAAAATCAACACACACCAACAAAAGCCACACCTCTTCCCCATCACCACAGACCCAGACACCGAACCATTCGAAGTTGTAGCTATGGACTTCATCACAAAACTCCCAGTATCTGACGGGTATGACTCTATCTTAACAATCACAGACCACGACTGCTCGAAGGCAGCCATTTTCATCCCCTGTCACGAGTCAATAACCGCAGAAGGAGTGGCGCGACTCTATCTGCGTCACGTGTACCCACACTACGGCATCCCCCGAAAGATTATTACAGACCGAGACCCCCGGTTTACCTCCGCATTTATGAAAAACCTCTGCAAGGTCCTCGGTATCCGCCAAAACATCTTTTCTGCCTACCATCCTCAGACAGACGGCAATCAGAACGTACGAATCAATGGCTGGAGCAGTACCTACGACATTGGAGTAACGTGCAGCAGGACAACTGGGCCGAGGCACTGCCAGTCACACAATTTGCACACAATGCCTGGCCAAACGCAACAACAAAAGAGTCACCCTTTTCACTCATCATGGGCTGGGAACCACGTACCATGTGGACGCTGAAGCCTACGACATCCCCATCCGTCGAACAGCGCCTCGAAGAAATGGTCATCAGGCGGCAACACGCGCAGGACTGCATCAAGCATGCGCAAGAGTTGATGATGAAGCGAGGGAAGACGCACTTTGTTCCATACCAGGAAGGGGCCCAGGTCTGGCTAGAAGGTACAAATCTGCGAACCTTCTACCCGACTGCCAAACTCGGTCCGAAGCGTCACGGACCTTTCCGCATTAAGAAGGTCTTATCCGACGTCTCTTATGAATTGGAACTCCCTGCTACATGGAAGATTCACCCCATGTTCCACGCCAATCTCCTCACCCCGTATAAGGAGATGGAACTACACGGCACAAACTTCACGCGGCCCCCACCTGACCTTATCGACGGGGAAGAAGAATTCGAGGTAGAGCGCATCCTGCAGTCACGACTGCACGGATGAGGGCGCAAACTTCAATTCCTAGTTCAGTGGAAAGGATTTCCCATAAGTGACAGCTCGTGGGAGCCACTCGAAAATGTACGACATGCCTCAGAACTCATCACCGACTTCTATCACCTAAATCCTACCGCCGAAGGGGCTGGATGAAAGATATAAATGATGCCCCATCGACGCCTACCATCCCCCGTCCCCATTCCTATTCCCCACATGGCCTCTACTCCCATCGTCTCCACTGTCCCTGCTCGTCGCCCAGTCGAGATTATTCTCAAAAATCTAACCATACCCTCGCAGGATCTTGGTGTCCCACCCGAAGTAGGTGGTCGTACGCCGTACTCGGTGATTCTCAGCTCTCCCCTGTCCCCTGCCCTTGCCCTGGCCATGGCGGCCCTCTCTAGGCTTGAGGGACCACCCACTCCCATACTACCACCTGACCTCCCCACTGCCCCGATCATCCTACCCTCACCGGCTTCACCCCCACCTGTCAACACGCCCGTTGTTGTGCATGATGTGCCAGTCCCGTACTCCCTCATGCCGCCACCTCCTGTAACACCACCACAGGGGCGTTAAGTACGACGTGTACTTCGTAAGTCAACGGGATCGGAAGAGCGTGAGTCCGTTAAGACTCAGTTCGATGGTGAACAAGTACTACTAGGTCTCCCAGGGACACTAGAGTAATAGTGGAAAGCGGGGCTCAAGCGTAGATGCGAGCGGAAGCAAGGACTCAAGCGCAAAGGCAAGTCAAACAGGAGTCGTGAGGCAAAGACAATGTGGTATTACACAAGAAGTCAAGTCTACCGTACAAGCTAGATAGAATGTGACTTATATACTAATACAGGATGTTTGCGACTTGCAAACATATGGCGCGATCCTAGGATACGGGTCCTAGAGAGCTAACAAAGGGAGACTACGTATATAGAACAAGGGAATCCCGCGGGACGATGTGTGCGTCAGATGGCGTCAGATCGACAAACGAGGTAGCGTAAGTGTGAATCAGAAGAGTCCATGGAAGGGTGCACGGTGGAAGCCGAGGCGATACAATCACAGGAAGCTAAGTGCAAGAAGAAACGGTATCGTACATGGGGTGAAATCGTAACATTACCCCCCCATCAGATTCAAAGTCACCACGACTTCGACTAGTCACTGGCGTAATAACAGTCCTCCTCAGGCGCGATGTTGGTAGGTATGGGAGATGGGGTACAGGGGCAAGTATGACGGCGCAGGAATAAGTAACGCCCGGACTCACCGCACTCCCTACAACGCTCATACAAGGGGCACCTAATCTCCTCGTGTCTCGTGTCATGCCTCAGACACTTGCCGCACCACCTAGGGCGGCTGTCGGGGTCAACGTACGAGGGGGACATGGGGGAGAGTCTGCGGATGAGGCAGACGTTAGACTTATGAACACGGCTGCCACACCACTTGCACGGCTCGCACTCCCGTCGGTCCGGACACTGAGCTACGAGGTGCTCCGTGAATTTACACTGGAAGCACTTGCGCTGCCGCTGATGGCCTTCCCCTTGAAGGCGCGGCATCTCGCACGGCCCTCCAGCGCGGGGAGGAAGAGGGGTCGACTCTGGCATCACCCGTGGACGTGTGGGTTTTGCGTGAAGCTCCGCGTACTTGTCGGCAATGAGGGGGACTGCTCACACATACTGAAGTCGCTTGCGGACACTCGAGAAGTCCATGTCGAGATGGAACTCATCTCGCGTCAGCTCCGACTGTAGCCTGAGCACATCCGAACGTCGCACGTTGATCGCGTCTCGACGCGTCAAACACTCGCGGAGTCGGGAAACTTCAGCATGGAGGCGGGGGTCACGAAGCTCGATCAGAACTTCGTTGAGGACGATGGCGCGTGGGTCGTGGGGGTGGAACATGTTTAACTGGTTGTCGGTGATGTACTGCGCTAACTGGCTGGTGTAAACTGAATTTAGGAAGACCTGGGAGGCGTAGCAGGGATGTCCCTTTCCCATGGTCCCTATAACCTCCTGGTAGTTATGTCGGTAATAGATGAAGTGTGCCACCTCCTGTGGGTACCCTGCCTGACCGATCATGAGTGGGAAGTATGTTGGGGAGTCGGGGTCGTTGGGGAAGAAGGGGAGTCCCGGGTCATCTGCGCTTTCTTCCTCGTCCTTATCATCAAGGAGGGCGAGGGCTGGATCAGGGTGTACAACCCTGGTCTGAGGGATAGGTGTGAACGTGTGGTCGAGTCCTGCAGGGAATGGTGGGATGGGAATATGCGCTGCGTTTACAACGGGCGTTTCGAGGGGGGGAGGTGGTGTAAGGGAATAGGGGGCTAGTGCGTCGTGTACCGCGACGGGGGTGTCAACGAGTGGGGGTGACGTCGGTGAGGGTTGAATGGGTACTGCAGCAATGATGGGTGTTGGGAGTCCAGGTGGCAGCACCGGCATGGGTGGCTCCTCCAGCTTAGAGAGAGCCACTGAAACTAAGGCAAGAACAGGGAGTGGGGGCGAGTCAGGGATCACCGAGTGCGGCGTACGACCACCTATCTCGGGTGGGACACCAAGATCCTGTGATGGAACGGTTAAGTTTTCGAGGATGACCTCGACAGGACGACGAGCAGGGATGGTAGAGATGACGGGAGTGGAAGACATGTGGGAAGTGGAAGGAGGGAGGTGAGGAAAAGTGGGCGTCAATGGGGCGTTAGTTATATCTTTCGTCCAGCCCCTTCGGCGGTAGGATTTAGGTGATAGAAGTTGGCAATAAGTTCTGAGGCATGCTTTACGTTCTCGAGCAGCTCCCACAAGCTGTCGCTTATGGGAAACCCCTTCCATTGAATCAGGAATTGAAGCTTGTGTCCTCTGCCGTGCAGTCGCGACTGCAGGATGTGCTCCACTTCGAATTCCTCTTCTCCGTCAATAAGATCAGGTGGTGGTCGCGTGAAGTTTGCGCCGTGCAACTCCGTCTCCTTATATGGGGTTAGGAGGTTAGCGTGAAACACGGGATGGATCTTCCATGTAGCGGGGAGTTCCAGTTCGTAAGAGACGTCCAATAAGACCTTCTTAATACGGAAGGGCCCGTGATGCTTCGGGCCGAGTTTGGCAGTCGGGTAGAAGGTACGTAGGTTCGTACCTTCTAGCCAGACCTGGGCTCCTTCCTGATATGGAACGAAGTGCGTCTTCCCTCGCTTCATCATCAGTTCTTGTGCATGTTTGATGCAGTCCTGCGCATGCTGTCGTCTGATGACCATCTCTTCTAGACGTTGTTCAACTGATGGGGATGTTGTAGGCTTTGGTGTCCACATGGTACGTGGTTCCCATCCCATGATAAGGGAGAAGGGGGATTCTTTTGTTGTCGCATTTGGCCAGGCGTTGTGCGCGAATTGTGCAACGGGTAGTGCCTCGGCCCAGTTGTCCTGCTGCACGTTACTCCAGTGTCGCAGGTATTGTTCCAGCCACTGATTTGTGCGTTCCGACTGTCCATCCGTCTGAGGGTGATAGGCAGAGGAGATGTTTTGACGGATGCCGAGTACCTTGCAGAGGTTTTTCATAAATGCGGAAGTGAATCGGGGGTCACGGTCCGTGATAATTTTCTGGGGGATGCCATAATGCGGGTACACATGACGCAGATAGAGTCGCGCTACTCCTTCTGCGGTTATCGACTTGTGACAGGGAATGAAAATGGCTGCCTTCGAGCAGTCGTGATCTGTGATCGTCAAGATGGAGTCATATCCGTCAGAGACTGGGAGTTTCGTGATGAAGTCCATGGCTACGACTTCAAATGGTTCGGCATCTGGATCTGTGGTGATGGGGAAGAGGTGTGGTTTTTGTCGGTGCGTGTTGATTTTGTTGGCTTGACATGTCGCGCAACCTTTGACGTAGTCTTCCACGTCTTTGCGCATGTTGGGCCACCAGTAGTCATGGTGATGAAGTTCGAAGGTGTTTGCGATTCCAGGGTGTCCCATAGTGGGGGTCTCGTGGAAAAAGGTGATTACCCCCCGTTTAAGATCGTTGTCGCCCACGACAACCAAGGCGTCACCTTTCCACAACAGCCCCCCCACCTTCTTCAGGTTATGGGGCTCGATCCACCGCAGCATGTCCTTCTCGTCAAGGTTCTGTGAGATCTGGGTCCAAATGTCCATGTCGTGCATTGACATTTCCGTAGCGCGGATGAATTGTTCAGCGGGGAGGACAGTTATATTGTTGTTGTCCTCTTCGTCGACTGCGTAGTCCACTCGTCTCAACAGGGCGTCTGCGCGACCGTTCCTTACTCCAGAAATGTGCTTTAATACGAAGTCATACTCTGATAGCTCCAGGAACTCGCGTGCCACTCGGCGACTAATCTTTCGTGGTTCCTTCCAGTACTGAAGGTTGGCATGGTCGGTGTGGATGATAATCTTGTGTGGGGAGCCGACAAGGTACGTTCGCCAAGCCCTTAGCGCTTTCACAACCGCCAGCAGCTCTCGGTTGTAGATATCGTAGTTGCGCTCCGCCGAGCTAAGTGACTCAGAATAGAATGCAACGGGATGTAGTTTTTGATCTGGGCCTAGTTGATTTAGCATGGCCCCAATAGCCACGTTCGAGGCATCTACTTCTAGCTCAAACGGTTTCAAAAGATTGGGGAATAATAGCGTGGGTTTGCGCCCGATACATCGCTTGATGTTCGTAAACGCGTCCTGCTCGTCTTGCCCCCAATGCCACGACGTGTCTTTACGTGTGAGGTTGTGGAGCGGTCGTGCCAGTGAGGAGAATCCTCGGATAAATCGGCGGTAGAAGTTGCAAAACCCGAGGAACGCACGTACTTCTCGAAGGGTTTTTGGGGCCTGCCACTCCTGGATGCCCCATACTTTAACGGGGTCCATATGCAGGTTCCCGTGGCCTATGATCAGCCCCAAGTACTCCACTTCGAGGACCTCAAATTCACACTTCTCCAGTTTGATGTACAGATCGTGCTCTTCACACAGGCGGAGAACCTCGTGGAGCACGGCGTGGTGGTGAGGGTAATCGATGGCGGTTGCTATTAAGATATCATCCATATAGACGATCACTTCGTTGGTGAGGACAAGGGGTCGAAAGATGGTGTCCATCATTTCTTGGAATGTCGAGGGTGAGTTCGTGAGGCCAAAGTACATAACTAGAGGTTCGTAGAGTCCCTGGTTAGTTTTAAACACGGCTTTCCACTCGTCCCCTTCGTTGATCCGCACGTTGTTGTAACCCCACTTGATGTCGAGCTTCGAATATAGGCGTGCTCCACATATTCGATCCACTAGCTCGGGGATAAGGGGAAGGGGGTAATGGTTTCAAACGGTGATCTCATTCAACCGTCGATAGTCCTGTACGGGGCGTAGTCTGCCATCCTTTTTCTTGATAAAGAAGAATGGTGATGCGTAGGGTGACTTCGATGGGCATATGTACCCCTTTTCTAGTTGTTCCGTGAGGAATGTCGTGAGCGCCTCCTGTTCGTTCTGTGCGAGGGGATAGACTTTACAATCGAGTGCGGCGGGGGGCATTAGGCAGCAGGTCGATAGCGTGATCCCAAATACGCGACGGAGGAAAGCGGTGGGACGCTTCCTTGTCAAATATTTTGCGGTGACGATGATACTCTTCTGGGACCATCTCTTCGAATGTCCGCTGCTCCTTCTTTGCCGCTTCTCGTTGTGCTAACTCTGACGCTGTTGTTGTCTTTCATAAGAATGCAATCTGAGGCTCACACTCATCATCCATGAGCTGCTCCCACGCCTCTTCGTCAAGTTCATATGTCTCCAACGCCCGAATGGATGCTTCCATGGGCGTGGCTTTGTCTGACAAATGAAGGCTTGAGACCATGACGGTTGAAACTCCTCATTCAACTTCGCGTCCCCCCACTTGATACTCGGCTCGAATGCCGTAAACCAGGGGTATCCTAGGATAACTTTGTCCCTCCTGAGGTTTGTAACCAGGAAGCGAAGTGTCCTTTCCTCTTTTCCTGTTTTCACGGTGAGGTCTGTGTACTGAGTGATGGCACCATCCTGATTATGGGTGCCGTCTACATTCCAGATGCGAATGGGGTGGGTAACATCCCTTGTTCCGATTTGAAGGCGTTTAAGGAGTGTGGAGCAAATGAAATTGTCTGTCGCTCCTGAGTCTACGAGGACTTGTCGTTCGGCCGTTGCGTGTGCAGATTTAAACAAGACTGGAATTCGCATGGATCGATATCTGCTAGTGTACACATTTAGATTTAAAGCTCTAGCCCAGGCCACCGGGTTCAAGCGTCGAGAAAATCCTCTCTCCCAAATAACTTTTCGACCATGAGGTCGTGCACCTCCTGTGACTGTGCCTTCATCGCTGCGATCTGTACGTCTGCCTGCTCCTCATTCGAAAGGATGCGATTAGCTGATACGGCGACAGTACTGATGGTGGGAGTTGGTATGTTTGCAGCCGGGGGAGGGGAGAATGCAGCTCGCAAGGGACCGGTGGGTAGCGCCACGGTAGTGCTGGCTGCAGCCACGCGCACACCCTTTTGTGGGCAGTTACACAAGATGTGTCACGAACCAAGGAACTTTGGTTCGGACACGCGCGTCTAAGACCGGTCCGCGTCGGCCCGGTCTTATGTAATCAACTTCCTAAAGGGGAAATCCGGTATCGGAGTTCCAATTTCGTACTCCGACGGTCACGTGATCTTACACGTAATTACTCATCGGTTATCAAGTTACCCGACGACTAGAAGTCGTACCACTCTTTGGATTAATCTGATTGGACTGCGGAGCAGTCACACCACTATGGCGCAATCTTGCATAATCGACTGCGGAGCAGTCATGCCACTTCTACGATTATTCTCATTGGTTGTTATATTTAGAACCCTTCCAGAACCTTCCATTGTGCAGCACCTGTGGGAAGCAATAGGCCTCCCCTAAAGTATGCACAGACCATGTACCCAGGTATATAAGCTAGAGCAATAGAACGGACAGTCCCTCAGACTGTCCACTTGTGTTCCCCTTTGGATAACCCCCTCCAGCTAGTAAGCTGGATAAGCACTGTTACCACATCTTCGTGTTATCGGTGACCCTCATTGTTATCCTTAGTCTAAAGACCTTCTCCATCTTCCTTCGACACCCTCTTATCGTCTTCCTCGTCCCTCGCGTTCCTCGTCAGAGATATCACCGGGTGTATTGCAGAGTACTCTGAGTGAGTACTCATCACACTTGGACAGTCTCATTGACCTGACCTGGACGCTCCTTGATAGTGTCTGAATACTTCGACGACTCGGAGTTCGGTCACTGGGACGGCGATTCCAGTTCCTACCACACTAGTTGGGAGCCCCAGTATCGTGGCCCCCCCCCCTCGTCGCTTCTTCCCTCCTCCCTCCTCTCCTCTCATTCGTCCTCTGTCTCCAGAGGGGTTGAACACCCCTCTCCAGTCCACAGTTGAGCAAGTCGCTCTCCCCCAAGGCCCGGCTGCTTTCACAGCGCCCTCATCCCCTGTCCCCACTCGTCCCTCGTCCCCCGTCGTCCCCTCCCGTGTCTCCACTCCTCTCTCGTACGCAGAGGAGTACATCATCTACGACCTCAACGGCAACGAGGTTCCCCTACGTTCCCCCTCCCCGGAGTTTGACATCCGGACCCAAGTAGCCGTTCGATCCGGCCCCCTCGTCTCTCGTTCCCCGTCCCCGGAACTGGTGTACCCAGACCCGGTTTCAGTTTTCCAGTCCCCCCTTCTCGGGCCGTTGTCGCCCCTCACTGATCTTCCGTCCCCCTCTGTCCGCCTTGTCTCGCCTCGTCCTCGGTCCGCCTCACTTCCCCCTCGTCTCGCCACTCCAGACTCGCCTATCAACTACGAACGTGTAGCTGAAGGCGTCCCACGCATCGACACCCCGGACCCCCGCTACGAGGAACAGGAGAACATCCCCCCTCCTTTGCCTTTGATCCGTCCCCCTTCTTGCGTCAACGTTACCTCCGGCCCCCATCCTCATCAGTATATTAACGTCCAGACCCCCCAAGGAGAAGAGTGGCGCCCCATCTCGGAGTTCTATCAGACCTCCCTCACTCAGATCCCGTCCCTTGACCACCTCCTCTCGTATCCCCCGACGTTCCCCGGTGTTACCCCTTTCCGTTTCCGGTCGCCCCACTACCTCAAAGTCTTCCCCCGTCACCTCCCCCTCGCACTCGCTCTCGGCATCCCCCCCCTGTACGCCTGTTCTCAAGCCATCCTCGACCTCCCAAGTCAAGACCTACCTCTTGGGACTATCAAGTACAACTTCAGGCAAGGACTGCGCCGTGCCTTTGCCCCCCTCAACAGTACCATCAGGCAGGCATACGTAGGGACTCTAGTCACCCTAGAGCTGCAAGACTTCTTAGACGGGAGGATAATATCCACGTACGGATATTTGGCCTTTTACGAAGACCGGATTTTTGTCATAGACCAGGGGTACCATTTTGAAGACGCAGTCAGGACTAGCCCCCCCCTTTTATCCTATTGTTTCACGCCTCGACTCCCGGCTGACCCCTTCCTGTTCATTTCTACCTACCCAGACCAACAGGAACTATAAACTATTTACTTTAACTAGTAAGTAGTTGTAGTTAGCTTGGTTATTGGTACGAAATAAAAAGGGGTTTAGTGTCCTATCTTGTCCCCCCTCAAATCTCTGAACAAGAGCAAGTAAACCGCTCTCAAGCACTCTTTGAAACCCACAGAGAAAGACAACTTCAACGTTATTATCCACCGAACACTCTTTACAACCTCGCTCACTCAAACACGGTCGAAGTTTGGAGTGATCAAACCATTATCCTCAAAGACCTCGAGTTTATACTTCCATTTGGGGAAGTACTCAAGTTATCCCAGTTCCAAGACTTTGCCTCGTGCGACTTACAAAGACTAGGCGACCTAGCTCAAGAACAACTCCTGTATTGGCACCTTGCTAAGGTTGTCAACGTCCACGGATCCCCCATCGAGTCGTTCCTTCTTTGGAATAAGGACGACTATCTCTGGTTCGTTCACATAGCCCCAAGACGTGAACGCATTATCCAAGACCTCCTAAGCGGAGAACGCCAATTTTTCCTCGAAAGATTTAGATTGGACTACGAACAAGTCCAAATCAGCTTTCAAGAAATCCGTCTAGAAACAACCCAGTTCGGACCTCGTCTAGTCATCACAGAAGGTCGCGAATACACACTCAAGTGGGACGGCGTTTGGGAAACCACCCTTGAAAACCCAGACACAAACATCGTCAATCCCCGGATCTTCCACCTACCCCCTGACACCCCGGACGATATCGACTTCGTCACACGCCTAGACATCCTAGAAAACAGAGACGAACCTCTCCCTCCAAGTAGTCCACCAAGTCCAAGATCAAGTCCAAGTCCTCCTGCACCAGACACAGAGACTGACAGCGGTTGGGGAGAACCTGCCAACCAGTGGATCAGTAACGGTGTTTGTTGGTGTAGTAAAGAAGTTTGTACCTGCGGATACCGTCCCAATACCCCACCTACTCCACCTAGTGTAGTATTGTGGGCCCCTGGCCAAGACTTCCTACCCTTTAGAGAAAGAAAATAAAGGGTTCCCTGTTTAAATCAAACTGGCTGAAAGCGCAGTTGATTGGGCTATAAACCTGGCATCCCAGCATACCTCACAGCGTCACAGAAACCGCAGACCAAGACAGTTTATCAGAAGGGATACACCGCTTCCCTCTCCTGAAGAAAACCTCCCAGTTATCCCTAATAGAGACATTAGGAGGATAAATCAAGCCACAACATCCACGAGAAACCAAGCATCCACACGTCCCAGGAACCCAACACCCCAAGTCACTCCACAATTCCCAAGAATCCACGAGCTTCCACCAGTAATCCGCGAACCATCTACTAGTAGCGAAGAAGGGCAATTCCTTGCAACTCAACCTACGTACTACCACTTCCCAGAGGTACCATTCATATCAAGGTCGCTACCCACAAGAAATCCACGAGAACTCCAAGTCTTCAAGCATCACTCACAGCTCATCTTTCGACAGCACGGTGTTCCACTGACCCTCCAGCATACGATCAATAACATTCGAGATATTACCACTGACCCTACTAGTTTCCAAGGACATCTGTGGAGAACTAGTACCCTGATATCTCACTACGGGATATTCGAAGAATATTGCTGGATAAGAACAAGTCAACAACCAAGTGCAGTCCACGGCATACAATTACAACCAGCGTACAAAGTCTTTTACGCTTGGGACACCGACGGTTGGACCGTATCAAGACTATCAAGTAACCACAGTTCATGAGCGACCCCACGGACCTTGGTATAAGAGATCTTACCCCAGAAGAACTCAAGAGAATCCCTACTTACTTCAGCTACCCCTTTTTCTCCCTTGACGATAACCTATTCCACGTAGAGTGGGACAACCAAAGCCTCACCAGCGTAAACGGCAAATTTCCTTGGCAACATCTAGGAACAGACCAAAACATCAGCAAAGCCGACTACGAGAAACACTACCCCGGTTACAGAAACCTAGACACTAGTTCAGTTAACCACCAAGACCTTACAGCCAAGTACGTCGGAAAGGACGTCCGTTGGTCGACCAAAAGGACCCGTTGGGTATACAAAAACAACCGAAGAGTTGTTTTCCCAGGAACAGGAGAAGAAGACCTTACTCCCCCGCCAAGTACAGAGTACGAAGACTCCGATCAAGAACAGGCAGAAGTATCTGGCCTCCTAGAAAAAGCAACCAAGTCACTCACAGCAACCCTATCAAGAGTAGGAACACCACAGTCACCAGCAAGCGCGGAGTTACCCGGCGCATTACCAAGTACCCCAGGACCATCCAAGCAACCAAGCTATCCCTTGTTTACGCCTCAGCAAGTAAGGATCTTTGAAACCAAGTCACGGTCCCCATCGCCACCAGCACCACCACCAGTATCCACGAGTACCATGGCCTCAGGAGGAGGATCACCCAAGTTATTAGGCGTACCACCAGAGCCATTCGATGGCAAACAAGACAAAGCTGAATCCTTCTGGCAGAGCGTAGAAAACTATTACTACCTCAATCAAGCAGTGTATCCCGACGAGGGCAAGCGCGTTTCGGCTGCCCTAACACACTTCAAAACAGGCACTTCAGCAGGAGATTGGGCTCAAGACAAGCAGAAGAAAGCATTAGAGGCAACCCCCATAGATTTTGGTCTTTGGAAGGACTTCAGAGACGATTTCAAGAAACACTTCATCCCATCCCACACCAAGCTAGAATCCACGAACCTCATGTATTCCTTGAAGATGGGAAATCGTCCTTTCAACGACTGGTACCAAGAATGGTCGACATATGCAAATCGATCAGGAGCCAATGATGAAACCAAGATGTTCGCCTTTCGTCGATGCCTCCCAGGAGCCCTACACCAGAAGTTACTTGGTGTATCCCCAGTCCCAGACACCCTAGAAAAATTGGTCGATCTAGCAAGAGAATTCGACCGCGTATGGCGCCTCTACAGTAATCCAGCGTTCACAGGAAGAACACTCACTCAAGGGCCAAGAAACCGAGCCATATACGCCTCTGAAGAGGAAGGCGTCCAAGTAAACCAAGCCACGACGTCCCTAAGACCCCAGCAAGCGGGCAGGATAACCAAGGAAGAGAAAGACAGACGCTTCAAGGAAAAGCTCTGTTTCTATTGCGGAAAGCCAAATCACCGAGCCAAGGAATGCCGGTCCAAGGAAAGCTCTCAAACGCCAAGAAGGCCAGGGAATGGAAGACCCAGTAATCAGCGGTCAGACTTCAGAGCGCGCGCAGCTCTGCCACAAGAAACGTCCTATGGATATGAGGACCCCCCACGAGATCACCCAGCAGCCCAGATTGGGGCACTTTACCACAGTCCACCAGTAGCCTCCATGATTCCACGTCCACAGTCAGCACCAGTTCACGAGGATTTTTGACACGTCCGACTACCGCACTGTCAGTACGGACGTTCCAAGTAGCCAACCACAGTTTTACCCAAGGTTATGCATTCCTAGAGACGTTAGACTCTGAGCCTGTACCCGGTGATACTATACGAAATAGACGATCACCATCCGTGATGCTCAGAGTTGCTCTAGTTGGAAAAATATCAGGCAAAGAAATCAGTGCACGCGCCTTGCTCGATAGCGGCGCAGAAGGAATCATCATGGATCAAGACTTCGCCACGAGAAACCAGCTGACACTTCGAACTCTAGTTAACCCACTTCCAGTCAAAAACGTGGATGGAACTCTGAACAAGCAAGGTTCAGTCAAGTATACAACAATCCAGAAGATCCGGATAAAGACATCCGATGACGACTTCCACAATGAAACTGTGGAACTATATATCACCAAGCTAGGCGACGCCGACATCATCCTAGGAACAGATTGGCTCAAAGCACACAACCCAGAAGTTAACTGGGCCCTGCCACAGCTCGCCTTCACGAGATGCCCCAAGTCCTGTACCTTGTCCAAGAAACCCATAGTAATCACATCCAAGAAACCACAGTCACGAGCTACCACGATAAACCAAGTCCAAGTAAACCAAGAGGAACAGTACGAAGAACCACTGTTCAACCAAGAGGCCATGGAGCCATTCCTGAATATCCACGAAGACAATAAATGCGAGGTCATTTATATTCGAGCCAAGACCACCACAAGTACGGAAATCGCGGCCAGAACAGCGCCCAAAGCATCCACAGAACATATCCCAGCTCAGTTTTCCAAGTACGCTAAAGTGTTTAGCGAAGAGGCCTCGCAGCGCCTACCGCAGCATCAACCCTGGGACCATGCCATTGATTTAAAGCCAGGAGCTAGTATGAAGAACAGCTCGATCTATCGACTCACGCCCAAAGAATCCGAAGCATTGCGGACCTACATCACAGACCACCTACAAAGGGGATACATTCGCCCTTCCAAGTCACCCATGGCCAGCCCCTTCTTCTTTGTAGACAAGAAGGATGGAAAACTTCGCCCAGTCCAAGACTATCGTGCGCTTAACGATATCACAGTCAAGAATGCCGCCCCATTGCCTCTGATCCCTGAGTTAATCGACAAACTACGCGGCGCCCGGTATTTCACCAAGTTAGATATCCGCTGGGGATATAACAACATTCGCGTAAAGGAAGGAGACGAATACAAGGCTGCCTTCAAGACGCCTCTAGGACTCTACGAACCCACAGTCATGACATTCGGTCTCTGCAATGCCCCTGCCACATTCCAAACATTTATGAACGACATCTTCGAAGATATGATAGACGAAGGACACGTAGTCGTCTATCTTGATGATATCCTGATCTTTGCAGAGGACCTTACCACGTTAACTAAGCTCACCCACGAAGTATTGTTGCGCTTAGACAAACACGATCTTTACCTCAAACCGGAAAAATGCTCCTTTGCCCAGACATCCATAGAATACCTTGGAATCGTTATCTCCGAGGGTCAAGTAGCCATGGACCCCGCCAAAGTGGCCGGAATCATAGATTGGCCCACACCCAAGACAGTCAAACACGTTCAAGCGTTCCTCGGTTTTTGCAACTTTTACCGGAGATTTATCAAGGATTTTTCGACCATTGCACGACCACTGTTTGACTTAACCAAGAAAGACACCACATTTTCATGGAACCAAGCGGCTGACATAGCCTTCAAGACACTCATCACCACTTTCACGACAGCCCCAGTCCTTGCCTTGCCAGACCATAGTAAACCTTTCCGGTTAATCACGGACGCCAGTGACTTCGCTACTGGCGCCATCCTCGAACAACCCGATGAACTCAACCGTTGGCATCCCATTGCATATCATTCCAAGTCACTCCAACCTGCCGAACGGAATTACGAAATCCATGACAAAGAACTCCTGGCGATTATCCGCGCCCTTGAAATATTTCGCCATTACCTCGAAGGACGCGATGACACCCTCGAAATTTGGTCCGACCATGGAAATTTGGTCTATTTTGCAACAAAACAAAAACTCACGCGACGACAAGCCCGTTGGGCTCTCTTCCTGTCCCGTTTCAAGTTTACGATCATCCACAAACCTGGTACGCAAAATAAGTCGGATGCCCTGTCCAGGCGTCCAGACCTTAAAGAGGGGATAGCACACGAAAACAACGAGCGTGTGCTCCTGGATAACAAGTTTTTCGCAATCCGAGCAGTACAACCCACGGCAATCACAGTCCAAGGAAATACAAATCTACGAAGTCGAATCAAGAACTCCCAAGAATATGACGATGAAGTCACCCATGCCCTAGAAACCCTTCTAAAAAGTGGCCCACGTTCCCTCACCAAAGGACTAGAGGATTGGAACTTAGAAGATGGAATCATCCTGTACAAAGGACAAGTATACGTCCCCAAGAATCAAGATCTCCGAAGAGAGATAGTCAAACAATACCATGATCACCTAGCCACAGGACACCCAGGAAGATGGAAAACCTACGAACTAATATCACGAGAATTCTGGTGGCCAGGAATGTCCACCTTTGTCAAGAGTTATGTGGACGGATGTGCCACATGCCAAGCAACCAAAGTCAAACCAAGGAACCAAGTACCCCTGCAACCAAACCAAGTCCCAACAGAAGTTTGGGGAATAATCACCATGGATTTTATCACAGACCTCCCAACATCCCAAGGATACGATTCACTGTTCGTTGTAGTGGATCGACTCACCAAAGCCACAATAATTGCACCTTGTAACAAGACCATCACAGCCGAAGAAACATCCAAGTTATACCTAGAACAAATCTGGAGGCGTACAGGCCTACCACGCCAAGTAATATCCGACAGAGGACCACAATTTGCTTCCAAAGTAATGCAAGAAGTTTGGAGCAAACTCGGAGTCAAGTCAACTATGTCCACAGCCTTCCATCCGCAGACAGACGGAGAAACAGAACGAGTCAACCAAGAATTGGAACAGTACCTCCGTGTCTTCTGCAACTTTCAAGTCGACAACTGGGTAGAACTTATACCCTTCATGGAATTTGCGCACAATGCAAGACAGCACAGTGCCACCACCAAGTCACCCTTTGAGATCTGGTACGGTTACAAACCAGAATTCATCCCACCAGTCAACTTCGCGTCCAAGATCCCCACAGTAGAAGAACGTCTTCGATCCCTAGACAAAGTACGCGCTGAAGTATCCGCAGCATTAAAGGTTGCTGCAGAAGTTATGAAGAACACCCATGTATCCACAGCCACGTTCGAACCAAAACCAGGAGACCAGGTTTGGTTAGAAGGAACCAATATCCACACCACGCACCCCAAAGCCAAATTAGCCCCAAGACGACATGGACCATTCAAAGTCATATCGGCGTGGGGAGTCAATTGTAAACTCCAGTTACCCCCTTCCTGGCGAATCCACCCAGTATTCCACATATCCTTGATATCGCCATACAAAGAAACCACAGCCCATGGGCCTAACTTCACCAGACCTCCCCCTGAAATCGTTCAAGGAGAGGACGAACACTACGAAGTAGAAACTGTCCTCCAATCTAGACTTTCGCCAAATCGAAGAGGCGTACAATACCTGGTGAAATGGAAAGGCTACCCAAGTTCCGAGAACTCTTGGCTTCCCGCGTCACAAATGAAACAAGCCAAGATCGTTGTACAACAATTCCACCAACGAAACCCACGAGCACCCAAGCCAAGTAACCTCTAACAGTTGCTAACCGGCGTAGCAACCATAAAGAGGGGATACTGTCACGAACCAAGGAACTTTGGTTCGGACACGCGCGTCTAAGACCGGTCCGCGTCGGCCCGGTCTTATGTAATCAACTTCCTAAAGGGGAAATCCGGTATCGGAGTTCCAATTTCGTACTCCGACGGTCACGTGATCTTACACGTAATTACTCATCGGTTATCAAGTTACCCGACGACTAGAAGTCGTACCACTCTTTGGATTAATCTGATTGGACTGCGGAGCAGTCACACCACTATGGCGCAATCTTGCATAATCGACTGCGGAGCAGTCATGCCACTTCTACGATTATTCTCATTGGTTGTTATATTTAGAACCCTTCCAGAACCTTCCATTGCGCAGCACCTGTGGGAAGCAATAGGCCTCCCCTAAAGTACGCACAGACCATGTACCCAGGTATATAAGCTAGAGCAATAGAACGGACAGTCCCTCAGACTGTCCACTTGTGTTCCCCTTTGGATAACCCCCTCCAGCTAGTAAGCTGGATAAGCACTGTTACCACATCTTCGTGTTATCGGTGACCCTCATTGTTATCCTTAGTCTAAAGACCTTCTCCATCTTCCTTCGACACCCTCTTATCGTCTTCCTCGTCCCTCGCGTTCCTCGTCAGAGATATCACCGGGTGTATTGCAGAGTACTCTGAGTGAGTACTCATCACAAGATGTGCCCTTGAGCACGGCATCTAAAACATCATCCCTCCTTCTGAAGTTGGATTTTGTCGGCGTCGGTAAGGGCCACGGAGGCTCGGGCGCGTCCAACATCCATGGCGTTCGGGTCGCGCATTCTGTTGAGGGCCTGGACCCACTGCTCTCGGCTGTGTCCTCCCTTCCGATTGCGCAATGGTTTGTTCTTTCCCAGGCGGTCCTTTAAAATCAGGTATTCAGCCTGCTGAAGTCGGGCTGCCGCCTTCCACTGCTCCCAATTGATAGGGTGCTGGAAGCGGATAGCATTAATGACTAACTGGTTGGGCAGCCCGTCTTGGAAAATGTCGAGGGTGGTGGCTTCGTCGGGGTTATACCCGGCCTTGATAACAAGGTTCTCGAAGGTGGCTATATATGTGTCGATATCCTCACCCTTCATGGTGAGGGTCTGAAGCGATTTTCGTGCATTGGTTCGTTCAGCCGAGTCGAAGTAGGCGGCTACGAATCTGTCTCGGACTGTTTGCCATAGGACCATGTTTCCCTGATCCACTCCGTTGGCTACTTGTTCGTTGAGCCATCGTGCCTGTTCCGCCACCCAGTCGTTGACAAGGGGTCCTCTGATGTAGGAGAGGAAAGTCATGGCGCATGAAGAGGGAATCCTAAGCTGGTCGACGTCTGGGTTCATCCCTTCGTAAAGGTCGAATGCGAGCAGGAAGGCCTTGCTCTTGTCCCTTGCCCCCGTGAACTCTGGGGGAGGGTTCCCTCCTAGTCTTCCGTGACCTCCGGATGCGATTATCGGAGCGGCTCCTCCTGGTGCGGCGCCACCACCGCCACCACCACCAGCGCCCGCGCCACTGCCATCGGCGCCCGCACCACCACCACCGCCACCGCCAGCTCCTCCGGCTGGGGCTCCACTGGGTGGTACTGGGGCTCCTCCTCCTCCTGAGTTCGAGGCTCCCGAGGGTCCTTAGGGTTTAGGGAGGGAGCGAAATCAGCGAGCGAAGCGAGCTGATGAGCGGAAGTGAAAGGTACCAAGGATGGTGGGGGCTACCCAGCATCGACCCTTTCGCTTATATGCTCATCAGGGTACCTTTCAAGAGGAGTTTGAAACCATCCGGGCTGGGAGCGCGAAGCGCGACCTGGGGGGGACAACTGCGGGGGTCAACGGAAAGGAAGGGGAAACTACGCTGCGACCCCGAAGGGGGCGCCTCCATTCCTGGCGAGCCATCCATAATCAGCCACACAAAGCTATTGACAGAGGGAGTGGGTTTACGCCTACCGTTGGGGCGGAAGAAAGTTGGACCGGTGTCAAACATGAAACGGGGTAAGAAGTTCCTATTATGAAACTCTTATGTTACATACCGGCATCTGACAGGCGCGGAGCGCCTGTCAAGATCCTTAGATCCTTTAACTCCTTTTGGGAGCACCGAATAACCAATCCTGTTACCAAGCGTACCTGAGATAACGCCGAAGCGATACCCCCATATGGATAGATGCATCGGGAAGATAGCCGCCACCTCGGATAGATCGGCTTACCGGTCCGGTTCTGCCACGCCAGTCACATGACTGGGGTCATACTACGAACTCTGGCAGTGACGTCATTATATATAGGCTAATGATAACTAGGTTCATGGTTTAGTATGGGTTCAGTATGGCTTTTGACTTAGGGTTACCGCATATATCCAAATAACGACCCACGTTTATCCATGATGGACAAACGCGGGTCAAGTAATGGTCCCGCGTTTATCCATGATGGACAAACGCGGGTCAAATAACAACCCGCGTTTATCCATCATGGATAAACACGGAACCATTACTTAACCCGCGTTTGTCCATCATGGATAAACGCGGACCTCCAAAGTTGGTCAGAATGAGGAGATGGGTCATGTTTGTACTTGAAATATATGTTTTATTGACTTTCGAGTTGAATGGTATGTTCGGGGTGCCCGTACGGGCCCGCGTTTGTCCATCGTGGATAAACGCGGGATAGGTCATGGCTCCATGTTTATCCAGAATGTCTATTATACAGGATGTGTTACAGTGTCCCGCGTTTATCCACGATGGACAAACGCGGGCCCGTACGGGCACCCCGAACATACCATTCAACTCGAAAGTCAATAAAACATATATTTCAAGTACAAACATGACCCATCTCCTCATTCTGACCAACTTTGGAGGCCCGCGTTTATCCATCATGGACAAACGCAGGTCAAGTAATGGTCCCGCGTTTATCCATCATGGATAAACGCGGGCTGTTATTTAAAGCATGGTTATATCTGGGTCTCTCTGGTCTCATTATCTGACCTCCTGCAGTGCAATTGATTGATTGTACATTGGGGTTAGATTGTGTCTTTATCTCTTACCAGTGAAATTGCTTTGTGGAGTTGGGGGTTATGTAATCATTAAGTAAGGTAAAAAGGTGGATGTCATGTTGACAGCCTTTATAACTTGCAAGGCCAGGTAGTAATAAGATCAGTGATAGTCTGTGTTCTATTAGGGAATCATATCTGTGAGATGTGCATAAGCAGATTTCCATTATCTGTGACCCATCTGTAACACATACCAATGGCAAGCCCATTGTGCTGCTCTGTATAGCATGGGTTGCTCGCACTGCGCTGCTCGCTCCCCAGCATACAGAGCAGCACAATGGGCTTGCCATTGGTATGTGTTACAGATGGGTCACAGATAATGGAAATCTGCTTATGCACATCTCACAGATATGATTCCCTAATAGAACACAGACTATCACTGATCTTATTACTACCTGGCCTTGCAAGTTATAAAGGCTGTCAACATGACATCCACCTTTTTACCTTACTTAATGATTACATAACCCCCAACTCCACAAAGCAATTTCACTGGTAAGAGATAAAGACACAATCTAACCCCAATGTACAATCAATCAATTGCACTGCAGGAGGTCAGATAATGAGACCAGATATAACCACAACATAATTATTGATCAATTCCAACTGAGGTAATTCTGTATATGCATCCAACTCAGACCAAGTTGTCAGGTGAAACTTTTTGGCCTAGGTCTGTCTGTCCCTCAACAAGGTTCCTGCCATTACATTTCTCACACAACCTCAGTCCTATCAATAAGCCACAGTGTAAGCATGTGGCCACTGTGCTGAGCAATTGGCAATAGGTCACAACACTGAGGTGGCAGCTTGGCCACATGGATGAGCTGTAGAGATGTCAACAAGTGACACTTGCGAGTATGAGTACTTGTTGGCACAAGTACTCACCAAATTCTCAGTACTATTACTTGTACTCGCGGTGCAAGTACCTGTCTGAGCCACAAGTACTCGTATTCATTTCAGACAGTACGAGTACTCATCTGAAACAAGTACTCTAAATATATTGATTACTATTGAAAGAACTAGCTACAAACATGTACTATGAACACTAGCTATACTGCCTATACCGCCCACTGCACTGTCGCTGCCCCCTGCTGCTGTTGCATACTAGCTTGTTACCATGTCACTGCCCATCAGGAAAATGTCACAAAATCTTAGTGGGCTTAGAGTGCTTATTTACTCTAAGCCCTTTCTAAGCTCCTCAAGTGGCTTATTTTCTGCTTAGCAAACTAGCCAATGGTAGCCATTAAGGATGAGTAAATTCTAAGTATACATAAGCCCATCAAGTAGTTAAAAAGTACAGATATCAAGCAGAACTGTCTCTGCCGTCGCCATCCCCCACACCACCAGCGGCCGCATTGCCATTCCCATCACTGCCATCACCAATCCCCCCCCATTGCCATTCCTGTCACCCCCACTGTCCCTACAGCCCCCTCTGCTGCTGCTTTGTCACCGGCCGCAGTTGCGGTTGTGGTCATGCTGTCATTTCACAGCCATCGGCGCTGTCTTTGTGTGGCCGACTTGTGCCGTTGTCATGCAGTCACTACACTGTTGTCATGCAGTCATAGCACTGTCATCAGGCCATTGTCACACTGTCGTAGCACTGTCATCAGGCTATCGCTGTGCTGTTGTCACGCCATTGGCAGGCCATTGTTGTGCTGTTGTAGCGCCGTTGTCAGGCCATCATTGTGCCATCGGTCATGGCAGTTGTCGTTGTGCAGTTTATGCCCCACCGCATGCATCATCACGTGGGGCTTGCATTGGAGTGGTTGTGGTCATGGTGGCTTGCAATCTAAATCCAGGTGTGGCAGTGGTGGTGGCCTTGGTGGGGCTGGTGGTGGTCATGGATGGTGGTGTCAGAGGAGGCACCACACTTGACTTAGAAGAAAAGTGAAGGTGTCTGGTGGAGGTTGAATCTGAGGCATGGGAAAGTGTGCCACACGTTGACACATTGCCATGTTGATAACCCTTCTTCTACACTTCAAGCTTCAATGCTTCAAAGCCTCAAGCTTCAACAACTGAACTGGTGCATTTGTTCTTTTTTTTTCCTTCTAAGTATTCATTCAACGGACCTCTTCCAGGCTACACACTCATTGCCATTGCGCACAGACCACCTCTCACTGGCACAGGCGACACTATTGGAGACACGCACACCATGATGCCTGTTGCCCTGTCCCTTGGCCACACCCCCCTTGCAACTGACGACGCTGGGCTTTGGCCCAGTATATTAAGATATGTTTTTTTTGTTTTCTTTTGTTCCATTTATCGGTGTTACAGAGCCCTCAACTTTCACAAGTCCTGGTCATCACCTCCACCTCGCAGCACAAGCCCATGGCCACGGCCTCCAACCCATTGCCATGCGCAAGTCCACCATCACCGCCACCCCTTTTAGCACGCAAGAACCACCACAACGCCATGCCCACATGGCATGTGATCCCTACCGCTATGACAGTGACATGGAGGGTGATGTTTGGTGGCGGTGATGTGGAGGGCGACGATGGCTGTGACGCAGCGGCGGGAACAATGGCAGCAAGGGCGACAATGGCGGTCACGTGGCAGCTGGCAGCGTGGCAGGTGGTGACAGCACAGCGGGAATGGCAGCAGCAGGACTCCTAGAACTAAACTACTTCCATTGTGTACTATACTATTCTGTCATATTCTATGGAATAAATATGTTTTTCTGATGTGATTCATTTCCTTATTGAACTTAAGTCCAAGCTTAAGTTGCTTAGTTCTTGTCTTGCTCCCACAGAAATTTGGTCCATAGACCTCTGCTTGGCACCCAAAGTCCAAAATAAGCTGGAAAAAGTGTTGGCTAAGTAGTTTTAATGAATCAACTGAGCTTAGACTAAGCATGGTTGTGCTTAGTGGCTTGGGCTTAGGCAGTGCTTAGAGGGGTTGTTTGATGAACAGCACACATGAAGGGATGATACTCACAGTGACAAGAGGGCTGTGGTGAGATATCAAGAGTGGCTGGAAGCAGCAACAGAGTGTAATCAAGCAAGTGAAGCAGAGTTTGAGTCTGGCACACAACAGATGAGGAACTGGTGTTATTACAGAGAAGGAGACATACCTGGCACACAACAGATGAGGAACTGGTGTGGTGCCAGAGCGTACATGGTACTCTACTTATACTGTACAGAGGAGTGACACTAATACAATATGTGTAACATAGGGTCACAGAATACAAGGAGCGTTGTTCTACATAGGGACACAAAGGAGTGTGTAAGGGGAGAACAAAAGCGCAAAGGACAATAGAAAGGCTAGACTATGATATCATAGTGACATCACAATATCATAGTGACATCACAATAAAGATAGAACAAAAGGAATAAGTACAAGGATGAAATACAATAGGAGTCCAGAGGAGTCCATGATGTCATTGTACAGTGATGTCATAGATAAGAAAGTCCGAGATTGTACAGATCATAATCTAATCTACAGAAGTCCAATATATCTTATCTAAAGCAGTCCATTATCTGCGTGTCCATATGAGCTGCTAAGTGTGCGCGGGTCACTTATCAACATTGTTAAGCATAAATAAGCACACTTAAGTGTGGTTAAGAAAAATGGAGATTTTCCTAATGGGCCGTTGTTGTTGTCAGTGTCATCGCGGACCATTATCATTGTGGACTGCTGTTGTCATGGGCCACTATTGTCGTGGGCCGTTGTCATCACACATTGTTGTTGCCATGGGCCATTGCCATTGTGGACCATTGTCATCTTTGTTGTCGTTGTCATGTTTGACCTACCTTGCCATTGTGGTGTAATGGTAGCTCAGCCTCTGAGCCCAAAATTGTTCACTTTCAGACACTTGATCACCTTGGCCTGTGGCCTTTGTCTATGCCTTTTATGTTGCCCAATTCCTTTCTGCTTTTACCTTAGTTCCATAGCTCCCTATGTATTTAAATTGCCACTCTTAGGCTTGAGGAGGGTACCAAAACCACATCAAATCAAATTGCATTGAACCAGAGAATCACAGTGCCTGGTCGCTCTTTGTCCCCCTCTCTTAGTGTGATTATCCTGGAAGTCAGGCCCAAATGCAGGCACTCGAATGATATTTCCCACTTTCCTTTCCCCATCTTTTGGCTGCTTTTCCTCTTATTCCCCTTTCTCTTTAACCACCCTCTGCCCACATTTACTCATGCACACACTTTCGAGCACATTTAGTGGTAATGTTGACGTTGTATTTACAAAATTTACAATTGCTTAGCACATTTATTGGGGTTAGCACTAAATTTGACAGGATTTGCAGGGTGGGTTTTCCCAATGCACGTCAACAACAGCCCATGACAACAATGACCCACAATGGTAACAACCCACAACAACAATGACCCATGACAACAGCAGCCCACAACAACATGGATGACCACCACCACTGTTACGTTCCGTCCAGACATATCAACCTGACTTGGGTATTTGCCTGTCTACTGCTGTGTGTGGTTGTAAGTCTTCAGAACCCCGTAGGCAATGGCTAGGGTGATCTGCAGTATGTGGCTTAATAGCGTGAAGGCAAAGGTGAAGTGATAGAAGAAGTTAGCAGACAGCACAACTTGTAGTGGATGGCAGTGGTGGAGGGACGGGTCTCCAAGGTTGCACCACAGGAGCAGAGTGGGGAATCAAGCTGTATATGCCCTATGGCCAAACTCCGAGGTAGGGGAAGGTATTACACGAGATATCAAAGCTACCGTAATAAGGTGTGTAGCTTCCACTACTTATACACAATCCTGAGGGCATTGAAGCTCCTCTTGAATATCGAATCCTAATATGAGAAGCCAATGGCAATAAGGCGCATGGCATGAGGCAGAGATAAGGGGGTGATGGGACACAGTCTTGAGTCGCACAGTATAGTCTGGATCCTCTGATAACACATGGGACACACCAGATATAAGGGCCTAGAGGTGCCCCACACCAAAGTCCACATCCAGACCACAGCTGGACACAATCACAAGATAAGCCCAGGGACAGACTCATCTGGGCTCTTCTGGACACTTCTAAGGCAGGACACATGCCAGGGTCATGTGGCAGCCACATCAGGACACCTATTCCCAAGGCTCCTGGTAGCGGTTCTCATGTGGGGATGGGGAGTGGTCGCTCACCGCACGTCGTGAATACACATACTCTTCCGGCTGTGCCACAGCTGCATCTACCCTTGCATCATCCTTGGGCCATGCTTCTTGCTGCCAGTCCCACCAAGGGTCTGTGGGTGTGCACATGGACTCCACCACAGGAATATCCGTGGTTGGCAAGTGGTCGCAAGGTGAGTCACGTGCTAGGAGTGGCGAAACCGTGACAGCCATGGCCACGATGTTGCGATCGGACTCATCGGTACGGACTGCATTCTCATGGGGTTATGAGAACTTTTTGACCATTCCCTAGGGGTCAACCTGAGGGTGTTGTCAGGAGTGGGGTAGGGGTGGTCAAAGGGTCGGTTCTACTTCAAGTGAGGTACCCATCATTCTCACAGTACTCACTTGTCCATAATGATACTGTGTGCTGCAGTGTGCGCCACTGTGCATCTCAAGTGCTGGTGCATACAACCTTTGTAACATAAGTGTGTGCATCAATTCTTCATTCCCACAAGTCCTGGACACAAGTACAATGCGCCCAGTACTCACCTGACCATATGGTGATGTGCAACACCCATTGTATGCTGCAAGCATGCACAGTTGTACCATTGCAACATATGCGCGTGCATCAATTCTTCATATGAGCATCTGATACTGGGTGAGCAAGTGTGTTCCCACGCGTCCTAGACGCACACACAGTGCACCCATCACTCACCTGTCCATAATAATGATTGTGCGGCACACATTATACACCACAGGCATGCACAGTTGTACCATTGCAACATGCACGCGTGCATCAATTCTTCATATGAGCATCTGATACTGGGTAGGTTAGTGCGTTCCCACGCGTCCTGGACGCACGCGCAGTGCACCCATCACTCACCAGTCTGTAATAATGATTGTGCGGCACACATTGTACACCACAGGTGTGCACAGTTGTACCATTGCAACATGCACGCGCGCATCAATTCTTCATATGAGCATCTGATACCAGGTAGGTAAGTGCGTTCCCACGCGTCCTAGACGCACGCATAGTGCGCCCATCACTCACCAGTCTGTAATAATGATTGTGCGGCACACATTATACACCACAGGCATGCACAGTTGTACCATTGCAACATGCACGCGTGCATCAATTCTTCATATGAGCATCTGATACCAGGTAGGTAAGTGCGTTCCCACGCGTTCTAGACGCACGCATAGTGCGCCCATCACTCACCAGTCTGTAATAATGATTGTGCGGCACACATTATACACCACAGGCATGCACAGTTGTACCATTGCAACATGCACACGTGCATCAATTCTTCATATGAGCATCTGATACCAGGTAGGTAAGTGCGTTCCCACGCGTCCTAGACGCACACACAGTGCGCCCATCACTCACCAGTCTGTAATAATGATTGTGTGGCACACACCATACACCACAAGCACACACAGTTGTACCATTGCAACATGCACGCGTGCATCAATTCTTTATATAAGCGTCTGATACTGGATGAGCAAGTGCTTTCCCACGCGTCCTGGACGTACGTGCAGTGCACCCATCACTTACCTGTCTGTAATAATGATTGTGCGGCACACATTGTACACCACAGGTGTGCACAGTTGTACCATTGCAACATGCACGCGTGAATCAATTCTTCATATGAGCATCTGATACCAGGTAGGTAGGTGTGTACCCATGCGTCCTAGACGCACGCACAATGCGCCCAGCGCTCACCTGTTTGTAATAACAATTGTGTGGCACACACTGTACACCACAGGCATGCACAGTTGTACCATTGCAACATGCGTG
Source organism: Lactarius deliciosus (assembly GCA_021525775.1). Classification (NCBI taxonomy): domain Eukaryota; kingdom Fungi; phylum Basidiomycota; class Agaricomycetes; order Russulales; family Russulaceae; genus Lactarius; species Lactarius deliciosus. Next base: position 49,162 of record JAKELK010000093.1, read on the forward strand.
CGTGCATCAATTCTTTATATAAGTGTCTGATACTGGATGAGCAAGTGCTTTCCCATGCGTCCTGGACGCATGTGCAGTGCACCCATCACTTACCTGTCTGTAATAATGATTGTGCGGCACACATTGTACACCACAGGTATGCACAGTTGTACCATTGCAACATGCACGCGTACATCAATTCTTTATATGAGCATCTAATACTGGGTGAGCAAGTGCTTTCCCACGCGTCCTAGACGCACACGCAGTGCGCCCATCACTTACCTGTCTGTAATAATGATTGTGCGGCACACACCATACACCACAAGCACACACAGTTGTACCATTGCAACATGCACGCGTGCATCAATTCTTCATATGAGCATCTGATACTGGGTAGGTAAGTGCGTTCCCACGCGTCCCAGACGCACACGCAGTGCGCCCATCACTTACCTGTCTGTAATAATGATTGTGCAGCACACATTGTACACCACAGGTGTGCACAGTTGTACCATTGCAACATGCACGCATGCATCAATTCTTTATATGAGCATCTGATACTGGGTGAGCAAGTGCTTTCCCACGTGTCCTAGACACAGCACTCACCAGTCTGTAATAATGATTGTGCAGCACACACAGTTGTACTGTTGTACTGTTGCAACATGCATGTGTGCATCAATTCTTCATATGAGCATCTGATACTGGGTGAGCAAGCACATTCCCACAAGTCCTGGACACATGCACAGTGCCCAGTGCTCACTTGCTCATAATGGTTGTTGTTGCACAGCAGTGCTGCATATATCTGAGTAGTATATAATACACTGGCACCAACCATACATTAGCACCACACAAGTACCACAGGGTTAGGGTTGTATGGGGCAATATCTGTATGACCCATACTGTATATATTGTTATTTCTAGGGTTAGGGTTTAAACCAGGCAGTGGCTTTTAAATACATGAATGTATCTTTCATGATGATCTGCAGGTCTTCCCTCTGTATCTTATCTGCCAGTTAATAGAATAGTCATGTGGCCTATGGGTGTAAAACAATCTATATTTTTATTATGTATTACTGTGATTTCAAGCAGAAGAGCTGTACTGTACAGTGGCAAGTGAGCAACGCGAGCGAGCCATGCTGTACAGTACAGCTCTTCTGCTTGAAATCACAGTAATACATAATAAAAATATAGATTGTTTTACACCCATAGGCCACATGACTATTCTATTAACTGGCAGATAAGATACAGAGGGAAGACCTGCAGATCATCATGAAAGATACATTCATGTATTTAAAAGCCACTGCCTGGTTTAAACCCTAACCCTAGAAATAACAATATATACAGTATGGGTCCACCCACAGAGACGGACAAGTTGAAGGGACAGCCATCTGGTCCATGTATGTAATTGCACCACAGTTCGTCATGCTCACCGAGCAGCTTGGAGTTTTCTTGTTCAAGCTGGCTGATGCACATGGTCAGTGGTAGCAGTGCAGCAATCATTCTGAAGAAAAGGTCAGTTCACTTTGGAGCTTGGTCATGGTCTGCTCAGGCTACAGAAAGCAACGTGAGTTAGAAGTCGGGTTGCAGTGAGTCCCAAGTCAGCTTACTTGTTCAATGAGGCCTTTTGTCCTTCCTTCTGCATCATGGTCACTGATGTCATGGTATGCAAAGTGGACGCTTACTTATGTTGATGACCTCGTTAGTAAGTCGTAATGTGTCATGGACAGTCGTATCAGTCAGCAGCAGTAGTAGTATCACATGCTGGTGTGGCATGACTCATTCCAAGGACAGCAGTAGTAGGGTTCAAGCTACTTACACTATTGGTTGTATGGATTCAGGAGGAGCTTTAAAGTGTCCTTGTACATGTATAAATAGTGGCTCGATAAGACCAAGATACACCATCTTGGTCTTCTTCAATCACCACACTCTTCTCGTCTCTTTCTCGCATACTTTGCTGGGCTTTGGAAGTCAGTTGCGTTCCAAATCTGCCTAGTGACTCAGACATCCTAGTGCCCTGTCCCATGGTCACATGCCATCATAAGTGCCGTGTACCCGTGTCAAGTCACATGACTTGTGTTCAAGATATTTCACTAAGTTGTGAATGCCCTTTCACAGTCCAAGTTGGACTAATGCCAGTGGTGGTGTTACAGAAGCTCTTGGCAGCCCACTTAGAGAAGTCCTCCCCCATCCCTTGGCCATGTTGCTAGTTTTCATGGCATTGTTTGTAGTGTTGGGGAAGTTCAGTCTCAGACCAATCCAAACTCGGTTTGAACCCAAACCCAAACAGTTTAAACAGTTTGGGTTTGAAAATTCTAAAAAAAAACCAAACCACTTGGTTTGTGGTTTGGGACCCCCAAACCAATACCAAACTGTTCCAAACCGATTAGGAAAAATTATTAAAAATTATTTAAATTTGTTAAATAATCACTCAATAAATGGTTTCAAACTTGAAGTTTGAACTGAGTTTGAACCAAAACAGACAGTTAAATTTATTATTATAAGAAAATATTCATGTTTTTGGTCTATTAACTGGTTTGAACTTGGTTTGAACTTGGTTTGAACCAAACCAAACTGATTAAGAAGCAATTTAAAATGTCTTTTTTTAATTGGTTTGAAACAGTTTGGAATGGTTTGGAGTGGTTTAAACTGGTTTTGTCCAGTTTGGTTTTGGTTTGGCAAAAATTAAATGGTTTGGTTTCTGGTTTGGCCCAAACTGGCCCAAACAGAACCGAACCAAACTTCCCCAACACTAATTGTTTGAAGGAAGTTCCACCAAGTTTCTCATTGATGTCAAAACTATGCGACGCACTGTTAGCCCCATAGGTGGGAATAGATATTCTATACTCACAACATAATGGAGGGATCTCCTTCACCATCCTGATATGCTCCCAAGATGGCAACCCACATGCCATATTGGCTATAAACATACCAAGTGAACTCCTGAAATGTGCTCATACCATACTTTTGCGTCATTCTGTGTCCATGAGAATCAGTCTTTCCTTGTCAGTGTGAAAAAAAAAGGTGAATACATACTTTTGTTGCTGCTGAGGAGGCGGGATGTCCTCTGTCCATTTTTTGGCCTGTGCTCTGTACTTCTCCTTGGTTTCTTGGCTCAATCCATCCTAAACAATTTTGAGAGCCTTTTGGTAGCAGGCAAGATATTTGTCAGACCCTCCCTTTGAGTCGGACAAGGAAAGTGTCATGGTGTCAAGCTCGTAATGGTGGACATCCATCACAATGTCCCTGTGCATCCATCTTTGACCAAGGTTCAGAGTGGACCTCTTCTTGGCCCATCTGCCCTTATTGTACAGGTAATGGCGAACAAGCTGGAAGGACATGAGACAGGCACAATGTAATCGAGAGCACATACTGTCTCAACTTCCTTTTTCTTCTCTTGAAAGAGGCTTTCAGTTGCCACCTTGCCTGAATCCAGTTCAGGCAATCTTTGACAATGGCCAAGCGATGGTGGAGGTCGGCAGATTGAAATTCAGCAACATGCTTCTGGGGCATGTTGGCTTGGTCCACCGTCAATTTGAGCTCCTCCCTAGAAAGTGGAATGAGATGCATAAGTGATAATACTAGCATAAATAGTAGAACATACCTGTCCATATCATCATTATCACTGTCCTCAGATGAAACACTGTCCAGCCCAGACTCTGAGTCCCCCTCCCACTCCTCAGAAGAACCCAAGCTATCTGATTCTGACTCAGAGTAGTTGGTATCCATGTCATGGGGCCATATATGGGAGTACATTGACTCCAGAGGGGGTGTTACGAAATCGGACTACAATCTCTTCTTCCTTTGTTCCCTTCCTATGTTGCCTCATGTTCGTGTGTACTTCTACCTATGATCTGCTTCTTCTCTATCTTCGGCTTTCATCTCGCACCCACCGCCTGACCATTACGATGGCCGATTTTATGACTTTTAGAGTCCGCCGACGCCATCTGACTTCCGCGTGCCCCCGCGGAATTCGCTCGTTCCGTTTACAGATTTTCCTTTCACATTACTCGATTAGCTCGCTAGGGCCTGCACCCTAGGATCGCGCCATATGTTTGTGATGAACAGCGCACATGAAGGGATGATACTCACAGTGATAACTGAGACTGTGGTGAGATATCAAGCCCAGTGGGAAGTCCGTCGATTCGTGTGGGTTATTTTTCGAATGATATAGATTTAAATTGGGCGTCTATTAAATGTTCCGTATAGTCGAGGATTTTAGATAAATATCAGATAAATCTTCTACGCTCTCAGATTGTTATTGATAACATTCGTGGATATTCGAGGAAAATCGAAATAAATCCACAAGGGGTCGGTCACTCGATATCCCACTTGAATCGACGGAAATCCTCCGAAATCACCACTTTTCGATTGCAGACGATTGTTGTACGATTAGATATAGACCTCATCAGACGGTATCGATTTTCAAGCCCACGAATGCGGTCAATTTTAATACATTAATAATCGATTTTTAATACAAGCATCTATTCGACAATCGTAGAAAAGAGACACCGACTCAGTCCAAAAACGACCACAGGGTGTGTGAGGCCAGGCTGTCCAGACTGCGCCTAAGCGCGTGGCGTCCACGGGGCAATGCAGATGAGACGAGTGGGCCGAGCAAGTTGCGACAAAATAAGGCAGGTGGGCAGAGAATACTAGGAAAAAGAGCCGGGTTGAGTGTATAAATACTATAAACGTGAGCAGTTTGGATTTGCGAGGTGCTCGAGACAGACGGCATAAGGGGAGGGGCGGAGTGGAGGGGATTGGTTCGCATGCCCTGCGTACACTTGGTCAGTTGACCGATGGTGCTTCGCTGGGCTTCTTGGCGGCCGTCTTCGCTTTCCTCTGAAGAAACGTTCATCAATGGTACTGTGAAACTAATAAGGACTCACCGCGGCGGCTTGGGCGACACGCATCTCTGTTTTGAATCGCTGGGTATGGGGTAATATGCCGTTGGGCCTGCGTCAACGCGTGCTTGTGTGAAAGAACGCACCTCTTTGTCTGCGTCGGATAGCCCCTTGAAGTACGCGTCGAAGTCGGTGGCGAGACCTTGACCGCCTGGTTGCTGTTCGTTCCACTGGCGCATGCAGATATTTCTTAAGAGAAAGTGTTAGTATATGAGATGCAAGTCAAGTGATACGTACTTGATGGTGATCGTCCCGGTGGGTTCGGCTAAAGTGGTCGCGGTCTTTTGTTTCTTCGATGTTGCAGCCGCGGTCCTGCCCTCGGCCTTTCGCTTTTTCTCCGCATTGGCCATCGCTCGTTCGAGACGGAGGTTGGGAATGGGCGCATCTGCGGGGGTTGGGATGGGATGGGGTGGGATGGGGGGTTGGCCGTCGGATGGACCTGCCATCGGTGTCTGCGCCGTTTCGGATGGTACTGGATGTGCAACGGCATCTTGATTCCCCTGTGCGACTGTCGTATTGGCCTGATCACGGACTGTGAGTTTGATTCGGCATTGAGGCGGAATCGCCCCATTGGTCGTCGCAGCAGGGTCACCAGGTGGCGTGGTTACAGTGGGTTGAGATGGGTCGTCTGAGTCGGGGAGTGTTTCCGTTGTTGCCGCGCCCGAGGCCTCTCCGAGTGTGCCGCTCGTCGCTGCATGCGTCTGTGCGGCCGTTGTGGCATCCTCGGATGTCTAAGATAATAGCTGTGTTATAGACGGACTTGTACTCACCTGAACGGGTGCCGAGGACGCTGGAGCGGTGGGGGGTGGGACGACTCTCGTCACTCCTGTGTGAGTTCCCAGAGACGAACTTGATGCCACGGGTGCGCTGACGGAAGAGTAAGAAATGTTGGACGGGTGCTGGACTAAGACCCGTACAATGGGTTTGCTATGACAGACTGCACGGGACCTCGGGACTTGGAACGTATGTTAACATTGCCGAGAATAGCGAGGGCGCGACGTACCGATTGAGTTGATGGGTCGGGGTGCTCCCCGGGGACGATGGGACCTTGGGGCTTAGAACGTGTGTTAGCGTCGCTGAGGATAGTGAGGACACTACGTACCAGTTGTGTTGATGGGCCGGGGTTTTCCTTGGGATCGTCGTCCGGCTGCGGGACACCTGCGTCTTCTGTCCCTGGTGTTGTCTCCTCGATCCTGTGGTCGTCGCTCTCCGATCCATTGTCAGCTGGTTGTATGCTGTCGTCGGATTTGTCCATTCCATCGCTCGACTTCATCCTGATGAGGGCAGGGTCGTCCAAGGCATCCACGATCCGGCCTGCATTCTCATCGGTGTTCTTCACTGGCAGTCGGAGTCCTCGGTTGCCGGCCCAGCCCGAGTGGTTCTGGATTGACCACTCCCGAAGCTTCCATGTCGCGTCGTCGCATAGAAGAAGGAAGTTGAATTCGGGATCCGTGAGCATGGCGCGTATGTACAGGTCGGACACGTCCCACGGCAACTTGCAGAACGTAGGGGTGGCCAGCCCCTTCTTGAGGAGAAAGTCCCAGATGGATCTTGCTTTGGCGCTCATATTGCCAAGCGTCTCGACACTGATCGGGGTACCATCGCGGCGTTGGAGATATATGTGAGGGTGGCCCACTTCGTCTTGATCTTTCTTGCTTGGGCGTCCCGCCTTTCCTTTGGTCTTGTTCGTGTCCGACGGATCTCCACTTGATTCTCCTTTCTCGGCCTTGGCCTTGGCTGCTGCAAGTGCAAACTCGCGCTTCATCCAGATCGTTACTTCGGGGTTCTCGCTTCTCTTCCAGGGTGCCGGCATCGGTCCGAGGTCTGTCAAAAATGTGATTTGACCTTCGTCGCCGCCTGCATCCTTGAGAGTGTGGTATTCCCTTGCGAATTTGTCGATCGACCCTCTGGGCCAATGATGTCATCAGCGACAGTGGCCCGAGGTTTCTCCATAGCACGTACTCGAGTGTATCACAACGCGCCTTCAATAAATCGATCTGCTTGTCGCGGTCGACGATCTCCTGGGTCTTCTGATCGATGGTCCCTTTGAGAGCTTCGATTTCTGTCGCTCGGTTGCTGGCCACCGTCTTGAGCCCCATGTAGAACGCGTTGCGTTCTAGAATCGCCTCAGAGGCACCTGCGACCGTGCTGACCACGATATCTGTATTCTGGAGCGTGGTTAGCACGACATGGCAATGAAAAATACTATATGCGCTTACCTGCATCCCTTGTATGCCGCCAAAAGTGTTCTGTCTGATGGCACTATTTCCTGTGCCGTTGAACTGCCACTGGCTCTGATTCTCAGGCGCTTGGAATCCCATGTCGCCCATCGAGCTGCCGTCGAAGCCATTCCCGAATCCAGGATACGACATTGGTGGGAGTGGGAGAGAGTGGAGATTGGACTGGGGATGAAAAAAAAAACGACGATACCCCACCCGATCGCATGTCGCGCCTTTGGGGCTTTGGCATCCATAAGTACACCCAACGCTCCACCTCCCCGTAGATCTCTTGAGTCGCTCCCCCACCATGTCTTCTGAATCCGAGATCGCACCCAAGTCCCCCAAAGCTGCAGTCGTCTCAGAGTCGTCCGATCATATCTACCACTGGTCTAAGACTCCAATCAGCCGTGCGGAGGCTCTTGCTATTGAAAACATACATGAGGCAACGTTGCGAGATCTTCTGCGTGCGCGCAATCTTGCTGTGTCCGAACTCCTCTGGGAGCGTAACCAGTTGTTGCGCGAGCGGTGAATCTATTCCCATCTTGTCTCTCTCGTTGACCCTCATATTCTCAAGGGTCGAACTCGGGGCCGAGCCACTGTCGTACTGCGAGTACGACTTCCTGAGTCAGCCTACCTCCCCGCGTCCTTACAGGATTTCGGCCTGGGGACATGTTCTCAGGTATCACTCTGATAGGCCCAATCGGCGTCCAACGACGTTTCCCAAGGACGTTAGTTACTTCCGATTTCTTCTTTTTCACTCGACCTACCCCCCACAGCGACGCCTCTTCGATCAAAGCGTCCAGACAGACGGCGACCCCGTGGAAGCCGACACCACGCTCACCGAAGTTGACACCAGCACGCTCAACGAATCTTGCACCAAACGCAAAGAAGTCGAACAAGATGCCGGAGAAACTGACCACGACGCCAGAAATAACAAAAGGAAGAGGGAGATATAATTATTATTACTGCTACTGTGTGCCAGCGTAACAAGTCGTATTGTACCTTGCGTCCGAGCTGTACTACTATATTTCGAATCAATTCGAATCCATTCGATCGCCCATCTTGCCTTTTTTGGCAGCTTGACTGGTACTGTCATTTCAGCCAATCATCTTACTGCTTCTTTTTGGGCCCCGGCCCGCTTCCCTTGCGATCGCCTTGTGTCTTCGTTCCTGTACTGTATACATACACCCACTCTAATCCAACTCTACCGCACGTTCCTTGTCGTTCTCTCTTACCGACACACACTTGGTTTCCACCACACTCTATGCCTTGGCCTCGGATCCTGACCGGGTTCCGACGCCCTTCTACGGCAACGCCTCGAGGCTTTAACCAAACCCAGCCTATCGTCGCATCGGCCATCTCTATGTTGGTCACAACGTATCCCCCTCAGTTCACAGAGACGCTCTCCTCACTGGGCCAACGGCATGACTCTTCCTTACCGCCTGCAAGATACTGGGCACACTGAGCCGCACCGAGCCTCTTTGCATTTGTTGGGCACAGAGGAGGACAATATGGTGCGTCGTATGTTGTTCTTACCTAACTTCGTATGCTTATAATTTCACGTTACCCAGACACTTGGTCCCCGTTCCCTCATATTCACACACGTCGCCCGTCTCTACTCCGTGTCCCACTCGCCACCATTTGTCACCCCGACCTGCGCTCATATTTCACTGGTATCTCCCCCCTCCCATTCTTTTGATCTTCATCGCTTACCCAAGGTACCCAATAAACCCGATGGCTCTCCAGAGGTGGACGTTCTAGTACGTCGTATTTGTTCTTCTTCGCCTCCGTCATATACTCATAACTTCACATTGACATGACTCTTGGACTCCTTCCCTTCGCACATGTCGTCTGTCTCTACTCCACACGTCCATGTTTACCCCCCCCGTACCTGCGTTCGTGTTTCACTTGTCCCTCCACCCTCTCCCGTCCTCCTTCTTTCCGTTACCATGAGTTTGACCTGCGTGTATATAACATTGACTTCTACCCGCGAATGACAATTTCCGTCTTAATTCAGACGTTTGCCTTAGTAAGAACCGTTGTCGACGCAAACACAAGCACACGTTATATGAGCTAAACAACACCTGCCGATGTCAGCAACGATGTAAGACAACAACATGTAATGTAATGCATCAACTGTCCTCCAATGACACCTCCTCTTCGTCCTCCTCCGCGGGATATTTCGTGACATCTAAGTATGCGTGCTGCATGAGAGAGAACTTTCCGGTGTTCTCCACACCGTCTTCATCGACTTTGTATTCCGGGAACATCGAGACGACCATGTGGATTGCAGTGATAGGAATGACAACGCGAGTTAGAGTGGGTTCGCAAAGGTAAACTGTTTCACTGGAGTCGGAGAATACATCCTTGTCGGGCAAGGAGAATAGCGTCACCATTGCCAAGGGGTGACGCGATCCTCCGAACCGCATGTAGAAATAGAATTCTACGTTCGCTATACGCATTGTAGAATTATATTCGATCTACATAATTATTCTCAGTACGAAAAGGCAAGAAATAAGAGCGTTCCTCACCTCAACACACGAAGCACGCCGAACGTTTGATAGTATGCGCGACTCCTGCCAGACGGAGCGCGCCATTTGCCCATTGGGGAGCCGTAGTTTAGCCCATCGACAGATGGTCTTTGACCACGAATCTCGATTGGGCCACCCTTGCTGGCACCAATACGACATCAGGGCCGCGAGTTCGTCTTCTGAAAGTGGGGAGGGGTATTGCTCGCAACGAGGGAGCAAGGCATATCCCCCGCACCCCTCAAACTCACGCGCGCCTCGAGAGAGAGATGTTCCCCGCCGCCCACGGAGTTCAAGCTGAACCCCAGGAAAGCGAGCCTGGAGTGAGTTTACCTGAGCGCGTAGAATGGCCCGCTGCGTGAGATTGGCATACAGGTCCCGGTCTTGTCTGATCTCGCGACCCAAATTCCCAATGGCGGTTTCAAGTGTCCACTGAGCATAGCAAGCAAGGGGACCCACACGAACAGTCTCCGGAGCCATGTGAGTCAGCATGTGGATGCTATGACGGACGAAATGAATCCGCGCCTCCATGCGCTGGTAATAGAGGTCTTCGAATTCCTCTACGAAAGCCATCAGTAGACGATGGCCCTTGAGAACGTCTTCGAATGCGATGCTATGGCGTTGGAGGATGCGGACACCCGAGACGAGTTTACAATAATGTAGCCAGTATTTCCGAGGTAAAATGTGTCGAAATAGCGTAGGACCTAGACCATAGAAATATTGCTGGTATTCCCAAGCTTTGTAACCCGAATTGATCTTTTTGGAGGGATCACGCGGTGCACGTCCGAACGACGAAGGGATGAATGGGACTGTCTGGGCCACAGTATCCCCATGCGCGTTCCACAACGGGGTCTTCTTGTAGAACACCGCCCAGTCCCAAGTCTCCCTGTCATCGTCATCGCCTACATCCAGTTTGCCAGTGAAGAGCTTTAAGAATAAGTCCGGTTCGTTGAGTACAGTAAGATGCATGATGTCCATAGTAAAAACGCTGGGCACCGAGATGGGCTGACAAGGAAGACCGCTGAATAGCGTCTGCTTGCAGAGCCCAACCTCGAGCCGGCGAGCCCTGTACTCGGCCAGAGTGTCCGCCCCAAGTAGGTAGCTCAAGTTCCTCGAATACTTATGAGGAAGGTTATTACGATACACGTCGAGGTCGGCATCGGTGACGTCAGGATGGCAGCACCCAGGGACTTCATAATTGAGAGGAGCGTCCATCGCGGGGTAATAGTGCGAATCACCAGTGCGGCGCCGCCCCGGCATGTCGCAGTACAAGCGACAACCATATCGGCCACTGTGCCCGACCATACCCGACATCGAAGCACTGCCAGGGCTGTCGGCAGTTCCGAATAGGACCAGAGGACGTGCGCGAGTGATCAGTCTGTTCAGGAACGCGTCGTATATTTTGAGACCCTCGCGCTGCAGTGCCGCCACATGATAGAGTGAAGGGAATAAGAAAGAGTCCATGTCTGCAGGTTTATAAGGACCCGGGACAATGGCACTGGGGATTACGAACGCCTTCTTGTAGCGCATGTCCAGAGGGAGGTTGTGGAACACCCAGATAAAGACCCAGGCCTCGGATGGCTGGTCAGGGCGAAGCTGAGCACCATCAATAGAAAGCTGCAGGGCGATATCTGATGCCTTGAAGCGACCTTGGCTCCAGGCATCAAGAAGTTCCCGACCACAAGCCGTGTCGTCGTACACAGCAAGGTTTCCACCATTTCCCCTCGCAATCTCGAGGTTCTCGGCCAGCTTTGTCTCAAGATAATGCATCCGCTCAGCCATTTCGTGAGAACCGTAGAGCGCTTGTATAACGGGGCCAACAGGGATGGTCGAGAACCGTTTCTGAGCCTTAGTAGTCCCAGGGACATAGCGAGGACTGCTGCACCGTGGACAGGAGTCCAGTTCGCTATAGGAGCCAGTGTATGCCACACAGGACCGCATACACATGTCGTGTTCTAGAGGTACGACGCCCGAGAGCCAACGAATGCGTCGCTTCACTTGATCGAAGCTCAAGAACTCGCGTTCGGGGTTGTCGAGGAGCTCGATCTCCCGGATAGTGTCATAGTGGTCGCGCGAAGCACTGGAATTGTTGACAAAATGCCGTATAGAACGCAGCAGAGGCGAAGGATCAGCCAGTTCTGGCTCCTGGCCAGGGTTGCGTAGATTATCGATGTCTTGAGGGCACATTCCACTGTCCTCGAGAACCGCTACGCGCAGCATATCGACGAACTGCTGAGTCGTCTGCAGATCAGGAAGGTGGATGGGAGTGTCGTGACCGTCTTCTAAGCTATCCAATGGATCGGGCTGTATCCGTTCTCGAGCTGCAGTATCACCAGAAGCACCCAGAGCAGCCTGAGATATCGCAGAGTCCTGGGTACTAGGGCCGCCAGTATCTATTTCCTCGTATTGGTACGGCTCAGGGGATGGAGGAACAGACAACTGGACACCATTGGCGACAGGAGGACTATGTTCTGGTGTACTACTAGATACAGAAGACAGCACGTTCGCTGAAGCCACTTGAGTGCGTGGAGCCACAGGCTGATTTGGCAGAGACGGCAGCGCCGAGGACGTGCCTGCGGAAGGCCCATCGCTCGCACTAATGCCATTGATACGCAGATGTGCCTCCAATTTTGTATGCAGCTTACGACGAACGACGGACCTGCGACCGGTCTTGGGCTTGGTCTTAGGTGGCATGGGGAATCGACCTGTATACACGATACCGAGCCTCGGATTGGGATTAAACTCACATACATCTGACGCAGATGTACTGCCGTTCACGCGTCGATTGTCTCAAGTAATCTGTCGATTACAATCGACGTGGTTCGTAGGTAATCAATGCCAAATCGACTTAATCTACAATAATCCGAGTTTATCGACGTAATCGACGGACTTCCCACTGGGTATCAAGGGTGGCTGGAAGCAGCAACAGAGTGTTAATCAAGCAAGTGAAGCAGAGTTTGAGTCTGGCACACAACAGATGAGAACTGGTGTTTATACAAGAGGATAAGACATACCTGGCACACAACAGATGAGAACTGGTGTGGTGCCAGAGCGTACATGGTACTCTACTTATACTGCTACAGGGGGTGACGCTAGTAACACAGGTCACAGTAAATACAAGGAGCGTTGTTCTACAGAGGGACACAAGGGAGTGTACAGAAGGAGAACAAAAGCGCAAAGAACAATAAAAGTCTAGACTGATGATATCATAGTGACATCACAATAAGGATAGAACAAAAGGAATGAGTACAAGGACGGAATACAATAGGAGTCCAGATGTAGCGTTTACCACGAACGCTTGCCTGACTTAGGCTTCGGAGGGAGTGGCGATCCTCTTGGTAACGTAGTTGCGATTGACTCTGGCTTGAGGGAAGTCGACTGGGTGTACTTGTAATGCTCCGTTGCGATCTTCGTATCCGTGTAGATCGTCACCGATGGGTACCGATGGAGGCGGTGTGGCGACTATGCGAAGATCGGTCCAAGTCTCGTGATCGACGACGTACAGATATGTATAGGGAGAGGCCACGCGAGGGTTGAGGTACAAATAGACGCGATGACAGGTGCAGCCGAGAGGATAGTTGTCCACTGACACGAAGGTACAGGGATAAGTCACGAGGGATCCCTTGGTCTAGAGGGATATGTCGGACGACTCACTTCAAGGGGGAGGACCCTATAGAGCGAAGAACTGGTAGTGGTATTGGAAGAAGACCAAGATACCGTTCTTGGTCTTCGCAGTCCTCTACTTATACAGATACACGCGGGCTTTCAAGCGCCGCTCCAAGAAGTACTAGCCAATAGCGTAAGTAGAGCAAACCCTAGTACAGCTATCCTAGTATGAGTCACTTCGAGTCATGATCCGATCCGTTATCGTACACAATCACATGTGCCGGAGCTTACCCGGCTGACTGATCCTAACAAGTCCATGACGATATACTGCTGACGCGGTGTCATACCCTTGACGTCAGTGTCCACTTCCGGGTCAGACGTAACATCACCCCCTTTTCAGGATCGGGCCCCAGACCGACCGCGTACGATCTCCTCTCTGAGCAGCGCGATGCGTCGGCCCTCCTCTACCCCCGGACGATAGGAGTCGCGCTCGTCCTCGATGCGCTTGATGGCGTTGGCGCGCTGTAAGCGGAGCACGCACTGGCGGCGCATGCTTCCAAGCTTGTCCAGCTCGGCGATCTTCTTCTTCAGCTCCTCCTCCTTGGCCTCGTAGCCCGCGTGCAGGCACCGGTACCGGTGTACCTCGGCCGTGACCGTCAGGTCGTTCATGGCCATACAGGCCTGGTCGACCGACTGCCGGTAAGCACTGTTCTGGTCTAGAAAGACCAGATCGTCGTTGGTGTAGGTGGGAGAGGGTTCGTCGTATTGGGGTTCGGCATGCACCGATTTGCCGTACTGCTGGTCGCTGCCTCGTCGGTAGGCGAGGACAAAGGGGTCCGCCGTAAAGATGAGCTGCGTATACCGAGCTGGGTGCAATTGGCCCTGAGCGTCGCGTATCTGGAAGGGGATGAAGTGAACTCCCCTGTTGTGCTTGAACCCGACCGGTGGCGGTGTTTCCACCCGCTGTCGGGAAATTGGACTGTGTTCCTCCGCACGGTAGAGGCGCCTTTGTGCGGATTGTTGACTCGGCGGCAAGACCATCGGCTCTCCGTCTGTGGTGCATAGCGGCGGGGTTTCGTCGTGAGTAGTGGTGAGGTGAGTCCCATACGTAAGGTGCTCGTTGAGAGGGCAATGCTCCTCCGACAGGTACCGGTCGTATGCTCGATCTTCTTGTACTTGAGTCTGGTCTTGACGGGACGGAGGTCGGGTCGGAACATATCCTTGCGGAGACGAGCTGCGTGTGCTGACTGCTGTAGGTGTTGGCGAAGGAAGAAGGGATGGGACGGGGGTAGTTGGACGACTGGGGCTTGGTTGAATGGGCTCGGGAAGCGACATGGGTGATAGTGGCGCGTTTTGTATGATAACGGTGGGCTGGACTGAGATGGGGAGTAGGTCGTCGAGGACATAGTGGACTTGGACTGGGGAGTGGGACATGAGTGAATGGGAGTATGTGAGTGGGAGATGGGGACGTCTCTTGGGAATGCCCCGTGCTTATATGCACTTCTCTGGCGGGGTTTGAACGTTTGAACTCCCGAATGGCTTCATCAGCGAAGACGTCATCCTTCGAGACCCACTGATTATCGGAATCAGGGTATCCGCGCCACTTGACCAAATACTGCAGTTTCTTTGTTCTGCCGAAACGCCGAGAGTCTAGAATCTTCTCGACTTCGTATTCTTCTTCGCCATCAATCAGATCTGGTGGTGGGCGCTGATAGTTGGGCCCATGTGTGGGAGTTTCGCGATAAGGAGTCAGAAGATCCGTATGGAACACTGGGTGGATGCTCCACTGTGTGGGAAGTTCTAGGCGATAATTGACTGCGGACATCACCTGAGTGACCTTGAATGGGCCATGTCTTCTGGGCGCAAGCTTTGTGGTTGGTTGGTTGGTACGTAGGTGGCGCCCCTCGAGCCACACGAGGTCCCCTATCTGGTATTTGGGCGTATCTTTGTGTTTGATCCACCCCTGCTGCGCTTTGATCATCAGTTCTTGGGCGCGCGTTCTAGCCTCTTGGAATTGTTTGATGCGGAGTGCCACCTGTGGTATAGGGGATGGGCGATCGGTCCAGTCAGCGCGGGGGTTATAGCCCATGAGGATGTTAAAGGGGGACTCCCTGGTGGATTCGTTGTGCCAGTTATTATGCGTGAATTCCGCCATAGGTAGATAGCGTGTCCAGTCGTCCTGTCTTTCGTTGACCCAAAACCGTAGGTATTGTTCTAGCCATTGGTTGGTGCGTTCTGACTGTCCGTCCGTTCGCGGGTGATAAGCCGTGGATATGTTCTGCTCGATGCCCAGGATTTTGCACAGTTCGCGTGTGAATTTTGACGCGAATCGGGGGTCTCGATCACTGATAATGCGCGCCGGTAGTCCAAATCTGGTAAAGACGTGTTTCACGTACAGGGCCGCAGTTCCTTCTGCGCTTATCTCTTCAAGGCACGGGATGAATATTGCCGCTTTGGAGCAGTCGTGGTCCGTTACTGTCAGTATGGAATCGCAGCCGTCTGCTTGTGGCAGTTTGGTGATGAAATCCAGGGCTATGGTTTCGAATGGCATTGCTTCTTTTCTAGGGAAGATGGGTTGTAGCGGTGCACGTGTGGGTCGGTTGTTGACTTTGATTCGTTGACAGTCGGCGCAACCCTTGACATAGTCTTGTGTCTCCTGTCGAAGGCCTGGCCACCAGTAGTATCGTTCTACCATCTTGATTGTTCGGTTGATTCCGGGGTGGCCGTGGACTGGCGGGTCGTGGTGTGTTCGTATGATACGCTGCCGCTCGTGTGCGTCTCCTGTGACCACGCGTCGTCCGTCTTTGTACCATGTGCCTTCGATTTTCTTCAACTTGTGAGGGTCTACCCATCGTCTTACCATAGCTTCGTCCTGGGTGTATACTGGGTTGGTAGATTCCATTTCTATGACATTGATGGTGTTTTGTGTGCGTGTTGGGTCGTCCGTTGTGTCGATTTCGGTGGCTCTGATGAACACGTGATCTGGGAGTACCGTGACTTGTTCGTTGTCGTGTTCTCCTTGGTCGTAGTCTGGTCGTCTTGATAGTGCGTCTGCGCGTCCGTTGGCTGTTCCTTTGATGTGGTGAATCTCTATGTCGTATTCTGCCAATTCTAGTACTTCCCTGGCTACACGGCGGCTGATCTTTTGAGGGTGTCTCCAATATTGCAGGTTCATGTGGTCGGAGAAGACTTTGATTTTGTGCGGTGATCCGGCTAGGTATTGCCTCCAATTTCGCAGTGCTTTTACGATGGCTAGGAGCTCTAGGTCGTAGATGTCGTAGTTTCTTTCCGCCGCGTTGAGGGTGTTTGAATAGAATGCGATTGGGTGTCGTTTGTTGTCCGTTCCCTTCTGGAGGAGTACTGCTCCTACTGCGTATCCAGATGCGTCAACTTCTAGCTCAAACTGTTTGTCTAGTTCTGGGTGTTTGAGTACTGGTTCTTCAGTTACCAACGCTTTGAGCTTGTCGAATGCTTGTTGCTGTTCTGTTCCCCATTGCCATTCGGTGTCTTTGCGCGTGAGTTTGTTGAGGGGTCGTGCATGTGTGGCAAAATTTCGGATGAAAGCGCGGTAGAAGTTGCAGAAGCCTAGGAATGATCGCACCTGTTTGACGGTTTTTGGTACGGGCCAGTCTGTTATGCCGGAAATTTTGACGGGGTCCATGCGAATCACCCCCTTTTCAATGATTACCCCCAGGTAATCGAGGGAAGAGGAGTGAAAGGTGCATTTCTCGAGTTTGAGGTAGAGGTCGTGCTGTTCTAAGAGGTCCAGTATGTCGTGTACCGCTTCCGAATGTGCTTGTTCCGTAGTTGATGTTGCGATGCCTATGTCATCCATGTAGACTCGGATGATGGTCCCCTTTTTCTCGTGGTAGTCGATAAGAGGTTGGCAGATGGCGTTCATCATTTCTTGGAAGGTGGATGGTGAGTTGGTCATGCCGAAATACATTACGACTGGTTCGTAGAACCCGTATTTGGTCTTGAACGCTGCTTTGTACTGGTCGCCGTCTTTAACTAGAATGTTGTTGTATCCTTGCCGGACGTCAAACTTGGAGAATATCCATCCCGAACTGAGGCTTGCGATGAGTTCTGGTATGAGGGGGAGTGGGTATTGGTTGCGTATGGTCCATTTGTTGAGTGTCCTGTAGTCCTGTACCGGGCGTAGTTTTCCGTCCTTCTTTTTTACGAAGAAGAATGGGGATGCGTACGGGGATTTAGAGGGGCGTATGTAACCCTTTTGCCAGTTGTTCGTCCAAGAATTCTCGCAGTGCCTTATCCTCTGCTTGATTTACGGGGTATACCTTGCAATCAAATGAGTCGGGTGCGTCTGGTTTGAGTTCGATGGCATGGTCCCAGGGTCTAGAAGGTGGGAGGCGTTGGGATTCTTCCTCGCTGAATACTTTGGCGTGCCTTTTGTATTCTTCGGGTATCTCCTTTTTCTCCGTGTATTGTTGTGCCGCTATTGCCATGTCTGTTGCCGTTGTTCGTAGGTGTGCCGGTAGGGATTGCTCCTCTAGTTCGTGGAGGGCTTGTTGTTTGTTTTCCTCCTCGATTTCTACTATGAGTCGTCGGAGTTCTGTGAGTCCGAATGGTTTGAGTGGGTTGGTAGTGCGGATGACGATGGGGTATTGCTTGGTGTCGAGGGTGGCTGTTGCCCATTGAATTCTGGGCTGGAAGGTTGCGAGCCATGGGTATCCCAGTATGAGGTCTTCTCCTCCTACATTGGTGACTAAGAAGCGGATGTCCTTGAGCTTTCCGTCAGTTTGTACGTTAAGGTCAACGCAGTGGGTGATTTTCCCTCCTTTGTTATGTGTCCCGTCTATATTCCAGATGTTGCGGGGACGCTCTAGTATTTTGGTTCCTAGATGCATCCGTTTGACGAAGTCGGGGTGTATGAAGTTGTCGGTGGCTCCGGAGTCCACCAGTGCTTTTCTTTCGGCCATGAAGTTACTCGTGCGGATCGAAACTGGAACATGCATAGATCGATAGCGCGTTATGAACGACGAGTTACAATTGACTGCCCTCACCCAGGCCGTTGGGTTCAGGCGCTTGGAAAATCCTGGCTCCCTGCCATATTTCTAGCGAACATTTCTCTCCCTTCTTCTGGAAGCTCCGCAATCCTCCCCATGATGTCCTCCACCTGTTGTGCCGACGTGGTACCGCGATTGGCTTGTACCGGTTCGTCGAGGTCGATGAGGGGTTCCCCTATGATGCTTTGTGGAGCAGTGGGTACTTCCTCGATGTATGCGCTTCTTCCTTGGGGTGGTCCTTGACAGTGCTTGGCGTGGTTGCTGGCATTCTCGTGAGAAGTGGCCTTTCTTTCCGCAGTTATAACAGGTTACGTCCCTTGTGTTAAAGACTCCTCGTCCTCCTCTTCCTCTTGCGAGGAATCCTCCGCGAGGGGGGAAGGGTGGTCTTCCTTGCGTGTAGTTCCTCCATTCTTGAGGGTTGTTTGGGTTTGCTTCTTCTGACCCTGCGACCCTGGCGCGGATTCTTCCTGGTGTGGTGTCCATTGCGTCGGGGTGATTGCGATATTGCTGCCATCCTTGGTTTTGCCTTTGAGGTGGTTGGAACCTTGCGGGTTGTTGTTGTTGTTGTTTGGGACGCTGTGTAAGCTGTCTCCCGAATCCATCCACTCGAGCCTTCATGTGGAGGTACCGTTTCTGCTGCTCAATTAGGGCGTTCTTCCATTGGTGGTACGTCACTGGACTGTGGAATTGGTATGCGTTGCGGTATAGGTCGAGAGGTACGCCTCTGGTGAATTTGTCGAGTACCAGGGGGTCGTCCAGGCGGTAGTCAGCCTGTCGAACGAGCTTTTCGAATGCGGTTACGTAGCTGTCAATATCCCCTCCTGTCATCTTGAATCCTTTATCTAGTTCCAGTCTGGCACGTTCTTGTTCCATGTTGTCTCGGAATTGTCGTTTGAAGGCAAGCTCTACTGCGCTCCATACCCATGGGTCTGTTCTGTCTGGCCTTGTTTCGATCCATTTCTGGGTTTCTGCGGTCCATTCGTCGACGAGGGGGCCTTGGATGTAGGTGAGGAACATCATTGCTTTGATGTAGGGGCTTTGTAGGCTTCGGTTAGCTATGTTTACTTGGGCGAACCTGTTCCATTGGGATAGGAAGGCTTGTGCTTTGTCTCGATCGCCCGTAAATATGGGTGGCTCTTTGCCAATGAATCTGTCGGTGAGATGGGGAATGTCTGCAAATCCGGGGTGTGGGAGGCCTCCTGCGTCGTCTCCTCCTCCGTCGCCTCCGTTTCCGCCATCTCCTCCTCCTGGGTTATCCGCTGGGTCTCCTCCGGGTGGGTTCCCTTCTGGTTGTCGTGGTTGGTCTTGTGGGGTGAAGAGGGCTGTTCTAATCTGGGCAGGTGCTTGGGTGATTGTGGATGTCATGACTGGGATAGACTTAGCGATATTTTCCAGTGCTAGTTCTTCTGCTTCGTCCTGGTGGATGTAGATGTCTTCGGGGTTACTTGCGAGTGATGGTGATGGTGCTGGTGTCTTTGGTGTGGGGGATCGTGCTGGTTCTTCGTATTGTCCGTCGATAAGGCCCCACTGGTCTCTGGTAACTACGTTGCTGGCTAGGATGTCAAGGCGAAGTCCTCCTCCTGCGGGTCGGAGTACTTTGTATTTGTTGTGGAGGTCGTCCCACCTGATTTCCGTCCAACAGGTGTTTTCGAAATTGAATTCTACTGGGATATGTGTCGGTTGCCTGATCGATCAAAGTAATCGGTGACGTAGCCTGGTATTTCCGCGTCGTCTTTCCAAAATGCAGCCTCTAGATATCTCTTTGGTACGTTGCGTTCTCCTCGTCTGTCGATGTGATATGGTCTGAACGGGACCCAGTAGTCCTTGGTTGTCTTGGTAGGATTGGCCACGGTTGGGATCTTGGTCTTAATGTAGCGTTACCACGAACGCTTGCCTGACTTAGGCTTCGGAGGGAGTGGCGATCCTCTTGATAACGTAGTTGCGATTGACTCTGGCTTGAGGGAAGTCGACTGGGTGTACTTGTAATGCTCCGTTGCGATCTTCGTATCCGTGTAGATCGTCTACCGATGGGTACCGATGGAGGCTGGTGTGGCGACTATGCGAAGATCGGTCCAAGTCTCGTGATCGACGACGTACAGATATGTATAGGGAGAGGCCACGCGAGGGTTGAGGTACAAATAGACGCGATGACAGGTGCAGCCGAGAGGATAGTTGTCCACTGACACGAAGGTACAGGGATAAGTCACGAGGGATCCCTTGGTCTAGAGGGATATGTCGGACGACTCACTTCAAGGGGGAGGACCCTATAGAGCGAAGAACTGGTAGTGGTATTGGAAGAAGACCAAGATACCGTTCTTGGTCTTCGCAGTCCTCTACTTATACAGATACACGCGGGCTTTCAAGCGCCGCTCCAAGAAGTACTAGCCAATAGCGTAAGTAGAGCAAACCCTAGTACAGCTATCCTAGTATGAGTCACTTCGAGTCATGATCCGATCCGTTATCGTACACAATCACATGTGCCGGAGCTTACCCGGCTGACTGATCCTAACAAGTCCATGACGATATACTGCTGACGCGGTGTCATACCCTTGACGTCAGTGTCCACTTCCGGGTCAGACGTAACACCAGAGGAGTCCATGATGTCATTGTACAGTGATGTCATAGATAAGAAAGTCCGAGATTGTAAAGATCATAATAATCTAATCTACATAAGTCCAATATATCTTATCTAAAAGCAGTCCATTATCTGCGTGTCCATATGAGCCGCTAAGAGCGTGCGGGTCACTTATCAACAGTTTGTAGTCTACAAACACCCTGTACCAGTATATAAGTCACGCCTTACCTAGCTTGTACGGTAGACTTGACTTCTTGTGTAATACCACATCGTCTTTGCCTCACGACCCCTGTTTGACTCACCTCTACGCTTGAGTCCTTGTTTTCGCTCGCCCTTGCGCTTGAGCTGTTACGTCTGACCCGGAAGTGGACACTGACGTCAAGGGTATGACACCGCGTCAGCAGTATATCGTCATGGACTTGTTAGGATCAGTCAGCCGGGTAAGCTCCGGCACATGTGATTGTGTACGATAACGGATCGGATCATGACTCGAAGTGACTCATACTAGGATAGCTGTACTAGGGTTTGCTCTACTTACGCTATTGGCTAGTACTTCTTGGAGCGGCGCTTGAAAGCCCGCGTGTATCTGTATAAGTAGAGGACTGCGAAGACCAAGAACGGTATCTTGGTCTTCTTCCAATACCACTACCAGTTCTTCGCTCTATAGGGTCCTCCCCCTTGAAGTGAGTCGTCCGACATATCCCTCTAGACCAAGGGATCCCTCGTGACTTATCCCTGTACCTTCGTGTCAGTGGACAACTATCCTCTCGGCTGCACCTGTCATCGCGTCTATTTGTACCTCAACCCTCGCGTGGCCTCTCCCTATACATATCTGTACGTCGTCGATCACGAGACTTGGACCGATCTTCGCATAGTCGCCACACCGCCTCCATCGGTACCCATCGGTGACGATCTACACGGATACGAAGATCGCAACGGAGCATTACAAGTACACCCAGTCGACTTCCCTCAAGCCAGAGTCAATCGCAACTACGTTATCAAGAGGATCGCCACTCCCTCCGAAGCCTAAGTCAGGCAAGCGTTCGTGGTAAACGCTACATTAAGACCAAGATCCCAACCGTGGCCAATCCTACCAAGACAACCAAGGACTACTGGGTCCCGTTCAGACCATATCACATCGACAGACGAGGAGAACGCAACGTACCAAAGAGATATCTAGAGGCTGCATTTTGGAAAGACGACGCGGAGAATACCAGGCTACGTTACCGATTACTTTGATCGATCAGGCAACCGACACATCATCCCAGTAGAATTCAATTTCGAAAACACCTGTTGGACGGAAATCAAGTGGGACGACCTCCACAACAAATACAAAGTACTCCGACCCGCAGGAGGAGGACTTCGCCTTGACATCCTAGCCAGCAACGTAGTTACCAGAGACCAGTGGGGCCTTATCGACGGACAATACGAAGAACCAGCACGATCCCCCACACCAAAGACACCAGCACCATCACCATCACTCGCAAGCAACCCCGAAGACATCTACATTCCACCAGGACGAAGCAGAAGAACTAGCACTGGAAAATATCGCTAAGTCTATCCCAGTCATGACATCCACAATCACCCAAGCACCTGCCCAGATTAGAACAGCCCTCTTCACCCCACAAGACCAACCACGACAACCAGAAGGGAAACCCACCCGGAGGAGACCCAGCGGATAACCCGGGAGGAGGAGATGGCGGAAACGGAGGCGACGGAGGAGGAGACGACGCAGGAAGGCCTCCCACACCCCGGATTTGCAGACATTCCCCATCTCACCGACAGATTCATTGGCAAAGAGCCACCCATATTCACGGGCGATCGAGACAAAGCACAAGCCTTCCTATCCCAATGGAACAGGTTCGCCCAAGTAAACATAGCTAACCGAAGCCTACAAAGCCCCTACATCAAAGCAATGATGTTCCTCACCTACATCCAAGGCCCCCTCGTCGACGAATGGACCGCAGAAACCCAGAAATGGATCGAAACAAGGCCAGACAGAACAGACCCATGGGTATGGAGCGCAGTAGAGCTTGCCTTCAAACGACAATTCCGAGACAACATGGAACAAGAACGTGCCAGATTGGAACTAGATAAAGGATTCAAGATGACAGGAGGGGATATTGACAGCTACGTAACCGCATTCGAAAAGCTCGTTCGACAGGCTGACTACCGCCTGGACGACCCCCTGGTACTCGACAAATTCACCAGAGGCGTACCTCTCGACCTATACCGCAACGCATACCAATTCCACAGTCCAGTGACGTACCACCAATGGAAGAACGCCCTAATTGAGCAGCAGAAACGGTACCTCCACATGAAGGCTCGAGTGGATGGATTCGGGAGACAGCTTACACAGCGTCCCAAACAACAACAACAGCAACCCGCAAGGTTCCAACCACCTCAAAGGCAAAACCAAGGATGGCAGCAATATCGCAATCCACCCCGACGCTATGGACACCACACCAGGGAGAATCCGCGCCAGAGTCGCAGGGTCAGAAGAAGCAAACCCAAACAACCCTCAAGAATGGAGGAACTACACACAGGAAGACCACCCTTCCCCCCTTCGCGGAGGATTCCTCGCAAGAGGAAGAGGAGGACGAGGAGTCTTTAACACAAGGGACGTAACCTGTTATAACTGCGGAAAGAAAGGCCACTTCTCACGAGAATGCCAGCAACCACGCCAAGCACGTCAAGGACCACCCCAAGGAAGAAGCGCATACATCGAGGAAGTACCCACCTGCTCCACAAAGCATCATAGGGGAACCCCTCATCGACCTCGACGAACCGGTACAAGCCAATCCGCGGTACCACGTCGGCACAACAGGTGGAGGACATCATGGGGAGGATTGCGGAGCTTCCAGAAGAAGGGAGAGAAATGTTCGCTAGAAATATGGCAGGGAGCCAGGATTTTCCAAGCGCCTGAACCCAACGGCCTGGGTGAGGGCAGTCAATTGTAACTCGTCGTTCATAACGCGCTATCGATCTATGCATGTTCCAGTTTCGATCCGCACGAGTAACTTCATGGCCGAAAGAAAAGCACTGGTGGACTCCGGAGCCACCGACAACTTTATACACCCGGACTTCGTCAAACGGATGCATCTAGGAACCAAAATACTAGAGCGTCCTCGCAATATTTGGAATATAGACGGAACACATAACAAAGGAGGGAAAATCACCCATTGCGTTGACCTTAACGTACAAACTGACGGAAAGCTCAAGGACATCCGATTCCTAGTCACCAATGTAGGAGGAGAAGATCTCATACTGGGATACCCATGGCTCGCAACCTTTCAACCCAGAATCCAATGGGCAACAGCCACCCTCGACACCAAACAATACCCCATCGTCATCCGCACTACTAACCCACTCAAACCATTTGGACTCACAGAACTCCGACGACTCATAGTGGAAATCGAGGAGGAAAACAAACAACAAGCCCTCCACGAACTAGAGGAGCAATCCCTACCGGCACACCTACGAACAACGGCAACAGACATGGCAATAGCGGCACAACAATACACGGAGAAGAAGGAGATACCCGAAGAATACAAAAGGCACGCCAAGTATTCAGCGAGGAAGAATCCCAACGCCTCCCACCTTCTAGACCCTGGGACCATGCCATCGAACTCAAACCAGACGCACCCGACTCATTCGATTGCAAGGTATACCCCGTAAATCAAGCAGAGGATAAGGCACTGCGAGAATTCTTGGACGAACAACTGGCAAAAGGTACATACGCCCCTCTAAATCCCCGTACGCATCCCCATTCTTCTTCGTAAAAAAGAAGGACGGAAAACTACGCCCGGTACAGGACTACAGGACACTCAACAAATGGACCATACGCAACCAATACCCACTCCCCCTCATACCAGAACTCATCGCAAGCCTCAGTTCGGGATGGATATTCTCCAAGTTCGACGTCCGGCAGGATACAACAACATTCTAGTTAAAGACGGCGACCAGTACAAAGCAGCGTTCAAGACCTAAATATGGCTTCTTCGAACCAGTAGTAATGTATTTCGGCATGACCAACTCCCCATCCACCTTCCAGGAAATGATGAACGCTCTCTGCCAACCCCTTATCGACTACCACGAGAAGAAAGGGAACCATTATCCGAGTCTATATGGACGACATCGGCATCGCGACATCAACCACGGAACAAGCGCACGCGGAAGCGGTACACAACATATTAGACCTACTTAGAACAACACGACCTCTACCTCAAACTCGAAAAATGCACCTTCCACTCTCCCTCCCTCGATTACCTGGGGGTAATCATTGAAAAGGGGGTGATTCGCATGGACCCCGTCAAAATTTCCGGCATAACAGACTGGCCTGTACCAAAAACCGTCAAACAGGTGCGATCATTCTTAGGTTTCTGCAACTTCTACCGTGCCTTCATCCGAAATTTTGCCACACACGCACGACCACTCAACAAACTCACGCGTAAGGACACCGACTGGCAATGGGAAACGGAACAACAACAAGCATTCGACAAGCTCAAAGCACTAGGTAACTGAGAACCCGTGCTCAAACACCCAGAACTAGACAAGCAGTTCGAGCTGGAAGTCGACGCGTCCGGATACGCAGTAGGAGCGGTACTCCTCCAAAAGGACCAGACAACAAACGACATCCCAATCGCGTTCTACTCAAACACCCTCAACGCAGCAGAAAGGAACTACGACATCTACGACCTGAACTCCTAGCCATTGTGAAAGCACTGCGAAACTGGAGGCAATACCTCGCTGGATCACCACACAAAATCAAGGTCTTCTCCGACCACATGAACCTGCAGTATTGGAGATCCCCCCAGAAAATCAGCCGACGTGTGGCTAGGGAAGTACTCGAACTCGCCGAATATGACATAGAGATTCACCACATCAAAGGGACAGCCAACGGACGCGCAGACGCACTATCAAGACGACCAGACTACGACCAAGGAGAACATGACAATGAACAAGTCACGGTACTACCAGATCACGTATTCGTCAGAGCCACCGAAGTCAACACAACGGACGACCCAACACGTACGCAACACATCATCAATGTCACGGAAATGGAGCCAACCAACCCGGTATACACCCAAGACGAAACCATGGTAAAGCGATGGGTAGACCCCCACAAGCTAAAGAAAATCGAGAACACGTGGTACAAAGATGGACGACGCGTAGTCACAGGAGACGCACACGAACGACAGCGCATCATACGAGCGCACCACGACCCACCGGTCCACGGCCACCCCGGAATCAACCGGACAATCAAAATGGTGGAACGATACTATTGGTGGCCAGGCCTTCGACAAGAAACACAGGACTACGTCAAAGGATGTGCCGACTGTCAACGGATCAAGGTCAACAATCGACCCACGCGCGCGCCACTCCAACCCATCTTCCCCAGAAAGGAAGCAATGCCATTCGAAACCATAGCCCTGGATTTCATCACCAAACTACCACAAGCGGACGGCTGCGACTCCATACTGACAGTAACGGACCACGACTGCTCCAAAGCAGCGATATTCATCCCGTGCCTTGAAGAGATAAGTGCAGAAGGAACTGCGGCCCTGTACGTGAAACACGTCTTCACCAGATTTGGATTACCGGCACGCATCATTAGTGACCGAGACCCCCGATTCGCGTCAAAATTCACACGCGAACTGTGCAAAATCCTGGGCATCGAGCAGAACATATCCACGGCCTACCACCCGCGAACGGACGGACAGTCAGAACGCACCAACCAATGGTTAGAACAATACCTACGGTTTTGGGTCAACGAAAGACAGGACGACTGGACACGCTACTTACCAATGGCAGAATTCACGCACAACAATTGGCCCAACGAATCCACTAGGGAATCCCCCTTCAATATCCTCATGGGCTATAATCCCCGCGCCGATTGGACCGATCGACCATCCCCTATACCGCAGGTGGCACTCCGCATCAAACAGTTCCAAGAAGCTAGAACACGCGCCCAGGAACTGATGATCAAAGCGCAGCAGGGGTGGATCAAACACAAAGATACGCCCAAGTACCAGATAGGGGACCTCGTGTGGCTCGAAGGACGCCACCTACGTACCAACCAACCAACCACAAAGCTTGCGCCCAGAAGACATGGCCCATTCAAGGTCACTCAGGTGATGTCCGCAGTCAATTATCGCCTAGAACTTCCCACACAGTGGAGCATCCACCCAGTGTTCCACACGGATCTTCTGACTCCTTATCGCGAAACTCCCACACATGGACCCAACTATCAGCGCCCACCACCAGATCTGATTGATGGCGAAGAAGAATACGAAGTCGAGAAGATTCTAGACTCTCGGCGTTTCGGCAGAACAAAGAAACTGCAGTATTTGGTCAAGTGGCGCGGATACCCTGATTCCGATAATCAGTGGGTCTCGAAGGATGACGTCTTCGCTGATGAAGCCATTCGGGAGTTCAAACGTTCAAACCCCGCCAGAGAAGTGCATATAAGCATGGGGCATTCCCAAGAGACGTCCCCATCTCCCACTCACATACTCCCATTCACTCATGTCCCACTCCCCAGTCCAAGTCCACTATGTCCTCGACGACCTACTCCCCATCTCAGTCCAGCCCACCGTTATCATACAAAACGCGCCACCATCACCCCTGTCGATTCCCGAGCCCATTCAACCAAGCCCCAGTCGCCCAGTTACCCCCGTACCACCCCTTCTTCCTTCGCCAACACCTACAGCAGTCAGCACACGCAGCTCGTCTCCGCAAGGCTATGTTCCGACCCGACCTCCGTCCCGTCAAGACCAGACTCAGGTACAAGAAGATCGAGCATACGACCGGTACCTGTCGGAGGAGCATTGCCCTCTCAACGACCACCTCACGTATGGGACTCACCTCACCACTACTCACGACGAAACCCCGCCACTATGCACCACAGACGGAGAGCCGATGGTCTTGCCGCCGAGTCAACAATCCGCACAAAGGCGCCTCTTCCGTGCGGAGGAACACAGTCCGCTTTCCAGACATCGGGTGGAAACTCCGCCACCAGTCGGATTCAAACACAACAGGGGAGTGCACTTCATCCCCTTTCAGATACGCGACGCTCAGGGCCAGTTGCACCCAGCTCGGTATACGCAGCTCGTCTTTACGGCGGACCCCTTTGTCCTCGCCTATCGACGAGGCAGCGACCAGCAGTACGGCAAGTCGGTGCACGCCGAGCCCCAATACGACGAGCCCTCGCCCAGCTACACCAACGACGACCTGGTCTTTCTAGACCAGAACAGCGCGTTCAGGCAGTCGGTCGACCAGGCCTGCATGGCCATGAACGACTTGACGGTCACGGCCGAGGTGCACCGGTACCGGTGCCTGCAGGCGGGCTACGAGGCCAAGGAGGAGGAGCTGAAGAAGAAGATCGCCGAGCTGGACAAGCTTGGAAGCATGCGCCGTCAGTGCGTGCTCCGCTTACAGCGCGCCAACGCCATCAAGCGCATCGAGGACGAGCGCGACTCGTACCGCCCAGGAGTAGAGGAGGGGCGACGCATTGCGATGCTCAGGGAGGAGATCATACGTGGTCGGTCTGGGGCCCGATCCTGAAAAGGGGGTGATGTTACGTTCGGACCGGAAGTGGACACTGACGTCAAGGGTATGACACCGCGTCAGCAGTATATCGTCATGGACTTGTTTGGATCAGTAAGCCGGGTAAGCTCCGGCACATGTGATTGTGTACGGTAACGGATCGGATCATGACTCGACGTGACTCATACTAGGATAGCTGTATTAGGGTTTACTCTACTTACGCTATTGGCTAGTACTTCTCGGAGCGGCGCTTGAAAGCCCGCGCGTATCTGTATAAGTAGAGTACTGCGAAGACCAAGAACGACATCTTGGTCTTCTTCCAATACCACTACCAGTTCTACGCTCTATAGGGTCCTCCCCCTTGAAGTGAGTCGTCCGACATATCCCTCTAGACCAAGGGATCCCTCGTGACTTATCCCTGTACCTTCGTGTCAGTGGACAACTATCCTCTCGGCTCCACCTGTCATCGCGTCTATTTGTACCTCAACCCTCGCGTGGCCTCTCCCTATACACATCTGTACGTCGTCGATCACGAGACTTGGACCGATCTTCGCATAGTCGCCATACCGCCTCCATCGGTACCAATCGGAGACGATCTGCACGGATACGAAGATCGCAACGGAGCATTGCAAGTACACCCAGTCGACTTCCCTCAAGCCAGAGTCAATCGCAACTACGTTACCAAGAGGATCGCCACTCCCTCTGAAGCCTAAGTCAGGCAAGCGTTCGTGGTAAACGCTACAACATGGGTTTGCCGCCGTACACGTAGTGGGGGGCGGCATAGAGGGGGCGAGCGTAGACCTTGTCCGACTCGTCGATGATGCCCACCACCAGAGGGTCCGGCCCCATGATCACCTGGTGGTATCGGGCCTCGCGCTCAACCCCGTCGGGGGAGACGATGCGAAAGGGGAGGTAGTCCGCGCCAGTGTTGGCCTTGAAGCCACTGGGGACTCGTGTGTTGATGACGGCGAGGGGCTGATGGGTGGGGCCTCCCAACACCCCGAGGTCCCGCTTGTACATGGGGGATCCGTCGGTGTTAAGCGAGTAGGGGGTCTCGCGTGGGTTGTCAGTGTCTGTGGTGGAGGAAATGAGGGGGTGCGTAGCTGGGTAGTCGTTGGGAGCGTCCTCGTCCAGACCCCAGTCTGCTGTATCAGGCGCCGATGCCTCAGCTGCTGCTGCCTCAGCTGTGCCCTCCGCAGTTGCTCGTCCCTCCACTCCTTCACCACCTCCTTCCACGGCCGCACGGGCCCGAACTCGGTGTGGTACTTGGACAGGTTCACCGTCACCGTGTCCGTCAGGGTGTGAAACGAGGCTATCTGCGGCCTGGCCCTCGAGTAGGGTACGCTCTTCTTCTTCTGTGGCCGCCTCGTAGGCAAGAGGCTGCGCACCGGGGGAGTCGGCGTCTCCTCCAACGGTGGGGTCTGGGAAGGCTCGGAGGACGGTGAGGGCGTCCTCGCGGGTGACGGGCCCATGGGCGGTGGATAGGGCCTTGGTGACGGTGTCGATGGTGGACTGCGACGGGAGAGAGCAGGAAGACATGGTGCGAAGGTAGGCAGGATGGGAATAGGTAGCAGGAGTTGCTGGGGGACTTAGCTCGTAGTGGGCTCTTCTTATATGCGTTTCCCTGGCGGGGTTTAATGCTTTGAAGTCCTGGACGGCCTGGTCGGCGAATACTTCGCTCCGGTCGACCCACTGATTCTCCGAGTCGGGGTACCCTTTCCATTTCACGAGGTATTGCAGTTTCCGCGTTCTTCCGAATCTTCACGAGTCTAGAATCTTCTCGACCTCGTACTCTTCTTCGCCTTCTACCAGATCTGGTGGTGGGCGCTGGTAGTTAGGCCCATGTGTCGCGGTCTCGTGGTATCTGGTGAGAAGATCGGTGTGGAATACCGGGTGGATACTCCACTGTGTGGGAAGTTCGAGGCGATAATTGACAGAGGACATCACCTGTGCGACCCTAAAGGGGCCATGTCTTTTGGGCGCAAGCTTGGTGGTTGGCTGGTTGGTGCGCAAGTGGTGTCCTTCCAGCCACACGAGGTCCCCTTCTTTGTATCTGGGCGTGTCTTTGTGCTTGACCCATGACTTCTGTGCCTTGATAAGGAGGGCCTTGGCCTGCGTTCTGGCCTCTTGGAATTGGTCGATTCTCAGCGCCACTTGGGGTATGGGTGATGGCCTATCAATCCAATCAGCGCGCGGATTGTACCCCATTAGGAGGTAGAAAGGGGACTTCCTAGTGGTCTCATGGGGCCAGTTGTTGTGCGTGAATTCCGCTATAGGGAGATAAGTCGCCCAGTTGTCTTGCCTCTCATTGGTCCAGAAGCGGAGATACTGCTCGAGCCACTGGTTAGTCCGTTCCGACTGTCCATCTGTTCGGGGGTGATAGGCGGTGGAGACGTTCTGCGAAATCCCTAGGATCTTGCATAGTTCTCGCGTGAATTTGGATGCGAAGCGTGGGTCTCTGTCACTGATAACTTTGGAGGGGAGTCCGAATCGTAGGAAGACATGCTTAGCATATAGAGCAGCGGTTCCTTCGGCGGTGATCTCTTCTTGACAGGGGATGAAGACGGCCGCCTTAGTGCAGTCATGATCCGTGATGGTGAGGATTGAATCGAATCCCTGCGACTGGGGTAACTTGGTGATGAAGTCGAGAGCGATAGTTTCAAAGGGGAGTGCCTCAGGGTTTGGATAGATCGGGGACAGTGGTGCTCGGGTTGGTCGGTTGTTGGCCTTGTGCCTCTGACACTCGGCGCATCCTCTGACGTAGTCTAACACGTCCCGGGCGAGGTTTGGCCACCAGTAGGAGCGTCCTACTAATTGCGAGGTTTTGTTGATACCTGGGTGTCCGTAAACCGGTGGTGTGTGGTGCGCAGAGATGATACTTCTCTTGTCGTATAGTCCGCCAGTCACCACTCGTCTTCCGTCTTTGTACCAGGTGCCTTCGATCTTCTTCAGCCGGTGTGCGTCTATCCATGGGCGGAGGTAGCCCTTGTCTTGATAGTATGTTGCGTCTGGTCGCTCCATCTCTCCGGGTTCTATCGTCAGGGTGTTTGGCATGACGGCCTCAACTTGTGTGGCTCGCACGAAGAGCGCGTCGGGGAGGACCACTACGTCCTTGTTGTCGTTACCCCCTTGGTCGTAGTCCGGTCTTCGGGAGAGTGCGTCTGCTCTTCCGTTGGCTGCGCCTTTGATGTGGTGAATCTCAAAGTCGTATTCGGATAGTTCTAGTACTTCCCTTGCGATGCGTCTGCTTATTCTTTGTGGCGACCTCCAGTATTGCAGGTTGAGGTGGTCAGAAAATACCTTGGTTTTGTGTGGGGAACCTGCAAGTAGGGGTCTCCAGTGGCGGAAGGCTTTGACGATGGCTAGTAGTTCCAGGTCGTAGATGTCATAGTTGCGTTCTGCTTCATTGAGCATTGCGGAGTAATAGCCTATGGGGTGTCGTTTACCGTCCTCTTTGCGTTGTAGGAGTACAGCACCCACCGCAAAGCCTGATGCGTCCACCTCCATCTCAAATTGTTCCGTGAGGTCCGGGTGTGCCAGCACTGGTTCGCTTGTGACCAGGGTCTTGAGCTTCGTAAAGGTGTCTTCTTCTGCTTGTCCCCACTGCCACTCTGTGTCTTTCCGCGTTAATCGGTTCAGAGGTCGTGCGTATGTGGCGAATCCCTTGATGAAGAGGCGATAAAAGTTGCAGAACCCGAGAAAAGAGCGGACCTGTTTGACCGTGGTTGGTGTTGGCCAGTTGCGGATGCCGGCGACTTTGACAGGGTCCATGCGTGTCACCCCCTTTTCAAGGATTACCCCCAGGTAATCGATTGCCGGTGCATGGAAGACACATTTCTCTGGTTTGAAGTACAAGTCATTGTCCTTTGCGATCTGGAGTATGTCACGTACGGCTGCGATGTGGCCCGCTCGGCCGTTCTGGGATGCGATGCCAATGTCATCCATGTAGACGCGAATGGTGGTGCCCAGTCGCTCGTGGTAGTTGATGGTAGGGCCACAGAGGGAGTCCATCATGTCCTGGAAGGTGGCCGGCGAGTTGGTGAGGCCAAAGTACATGACAAGTGGTTCGAAGAACCCATGGCGCGTTTTGAAGGCGGCCTTCTCTTCGTTGCCTTGCTTGATGCGGACGTTGTTATATCCCCAGCGGACGTCGAGTTTAGTGTAGATGTCCGCGTTTCCCAAGTCCGTGATGAGCTCCTGTATGAGTGGTAGGGGGTACTGATTACGAACGGTGAACGAGTTGATCTTTCGGTAGTCTTGGACTGGTCGCAGTTTCCCGTCCTTCTTCTTGATGAAGAAAAAGGACGATGCGTAAGGGGATTTCGATGGTCGGATGTACCCCTTCTCCAGTTGCTCGTCAAGGAATTTGCGAAGGGCGATGTCTTCGTCGCGTGACATAGGATAGATCTTGCAGTCGATGGCGGTTGGGGCGTCCTTTCTGAACTCAATGGCATGGTCCCAAGGTCGCGAGGGTGGGAAGCGATGCGATTCTTCTTCGCTGAACACCTTGGCGAAGTCCGCGTACTCTTCTGGGATCTCTGTTGTGCCGGTGAATTGTTGTGCTTCGATGGCCAGTTCTGTGGCAGTGGTGCGTGCCCTGACTGCCTCCCATTCGTCGTAGAGCTGTTGCACGGCGCGACGCTTCTCTTCTTCAGTGAACTCGGTAGGGGCGAACGCGATTGTTACCCCTCGCTCTTCTGGGTGTGTGGTTCGGAGGACCACTGGATAGGCGTCTTCTTTGATGACGGCGTGTTGCCAGCTGATCTGTGGTTCGTAGGCGGCCAGCCATGGGTAGCCGAGGACGATGTCCTCGTTCCCTGTATCTGTGAGTAGGAACCTCATTGTTTTGTGGGTTCCCTTGGTTTGTACGTCGAGATCTGCGCAGTGCGTGATTAGTCCTGCTTTGTTCTCGGAGTTATCGATGTTCCATATCTTTTTGGGGGTCTCTAGTTCTTTGAGACCAATCCCCATTCGCTTTGCAAACGCGGGTTTAATGAAGCTGTCTGTGGCTCCCGAGTCCACCAGTGCTTTTACTTCGGCCATGTTGTAACTTGTTCGAACGGAAACTGGAATTCTCAACGATTGGTAGTGTGTGATTATTACAGAATTACAACGGAGCGCCCTCACCCAGGCCGACGGGTTCAGGCGTTTGGAAAACCCTCTTTTCCCCATAGTTCTTGGAGGACCAGATCTTTTACTTCATCCGGCGCTCCGGCTACTCCCTGGAGCCACTCCTGGGCTTGTTGTTGCGGAGTTACTGCTGCGCGTGCTTGTACTCTTGGTTCTTGAGTGTAGTAGTCCGTTTCTGACCTCCTACTGTTGCTGCCCTGCGCGTTGTTTCAATGCTGTGGGCAGTCGCGACTGAAGTGTCCCTTCTGGTTACAGGTGTAGCAGATTACGTCCCTTGTGTCTCGGGGTGGTCCCCTCCCTTTACCTCGCCCCCTTGGTCCTCCCCTGGGCGGATAGGGTGGTCGTTGCCGGTCGAGTATAAACTCTGCTCCAGCGAGTCTTCCCTGTGCGTCTTCTGCTTCCGCACCTCGTGCCCGCGTTCTATCCGCGGAGGTGTCCATTGCGTTGGGGTTTTGGTGATGGGGGAGGTTTCTCGGTGTCCACCCGCTCTGGGGGTTCCCCCATGGGCTAGGGCGTGGAGTAGCTCTCGGAGTGGGCGTTTTTAACGAATTAAGACGTGCCTGCAGGTGCATGTACTGCTGTTGCTTCTTCATCGCTGCTTGTTTCCATGCTTCGAACGTGGCGGGTTCGTACTGTTCGTAGACCTTGGCGAATAACGCCCTCGGTAGTCCTGCCGTGAACAGGTCCAACGTTTGAGGGGCATCGAGGTTGTAGTCAGCTTGTCGGGCTAGGCGTTCGAAGGTAGCTACGTAGCTGTCAATGTCTCCGTCCTTCATGTGAACGCCCTTGCGCAGCTCCGCTTGTGCCTGTTCTTTCTCCATGGTGTTGGCGAATCGTCTGGTGAAGGCGCGAAGGGTCTCTTCCCAGAGGCGTCGAGTGTGTTCAGGGAATCCGGCCTCCGTCTGGCGCATCAGCCAGTCAGTCATATACATCACCCATTCGTTAACTGTCTCCCCCTGGATGTAGCCGAGGAAGAGGAGTGATCGGCGGTAGTAGTTGCGCATGATGTCGCTCGTACTGTTGACTCGTTGATAGAGGTTCCACTGTGCTCTGAACTGCAGGGCCTTGGTGCGGTCTCCGTTGAAGACCATAGGCGGGTTGCCTTGGAGTCTATCTGACGATCGGGGTGGGTTACCTATGGGAGCCATTCCTGGGAATCCGCCTCCTCCGGGTGGTCCTCCTCCGCCTCCGTGCCCTCCGCCTCCTCCGTGCGGGTGGCCTCCGCCTGGGTTTCTTCTAGGTGGTCCTCCTCCTTTGGGAGGGTCTGGCTCGTCAGGTCCAATGGCCCTCATGAGAGCCGCGTCGTCTGCGGTCATCCGGTGTCCTGTGCCGGGGTCGATGGGGAGTAGGTCTTCGGGGACTCCGTCTTGTGGTAGTTGTACCGGGTCCACTTGCAGTGCGTATGTTGGTTCTAGCTGGGTGGTTGTCATCTCGTCTGGTGGGTGAACGATGATCTGCTCAGCTTGGGGGGGTTCGTTAAGCGTAATCCCTCCTGCTAGGTTTGCTAGTTCTTCTTCTTCTTCCGCGTTCACCTGGGAGAGGTGATCTTCTTCTGACATCTCGTTGCTTTGGTCCGATCCGGAGCCCTCTTCTTCTGTGGTGCTTGTGGTAACCGCACTGTCGATGGGTCCCACTCTTGCTTGGGGAACTACTTCGCTTTCTAGGATATCGCACCGATATTCTCGTGTGGTTGGTCTGACCACCGTTCGTACTCCTGTGTCGTTTGTTGCGAGTATACACCAACAGGTATGTTCGAAGTTGAACTCAACTGGGTAGAACCGACTTGGTCGGTTGGGGAAGTCAACGAAGTATCCGGTTTCTCCCCTGTGTGTCCTCCACCTAGCAGCCTTTAGATAGCGTGTGGGGACGTTCCGTTCTCCTCTGCTGGGGATGGTATATGCTTGGACTTGATTCCAGTCCCACCGATCTCTTGTTGTGGACGCCACCGTGTCGTTGGTGAGGTTAGCTTGGTCTTAATGTTGCGTTAGGCCCGTCCTAACGATGCTCGACTTGAGCGGGGACAGAGTGGCGAGATGTACGGGGAGCGACTTAGCGAATATGAGTACACGACCTTAGGAGGAACGTGACCGCTACTAGCACTGGGGTAAAGTCCACCAGGCGTACGTGCTGCTGGGCGATCTGCCTGATCAAGGCTAGACGCGATAGGAGACAGAGGACGAGAAAGGTGCAGACAAGGAGAGAGGGAGACAGGGTCGGATAAGGATTCAAGAAGACCAAGCTAAGGAGCTCGGTCTTCGCACTACCCACTAGATATACAGTTGACGAGGAGCTTTGAAGCTCCTCCGGAATGTAAGGTACCCAGTAGCCATAATAGCTCGAACCCTACTACGACTGTCCTAGGTATGAGTCAAGTCCGTACCACGCAACATGTGATAACCACAACAAGATGACTGAGACGACTGTCCCTGACTAATACTAGGGTAGTCAGAACCCCGTGAGACTGTAGTCCGTACCGATGAGTCCGATCGCAACAACGACTGTTTGAAAGCAGCCATCTTCATCCCCTGTCACGAGTCAATAACCGCAGAAGGAGTAGCGCGACTCTATCTGCGTCACGTGTACCCGCATTACGGCATCCCCCGGAAGATTATCACAGACCGAGACCCCCGATTTACCTCCGCTTTCATGAAAAACCTCTGCAAAGTCCTCGGTATCCGTCAAAACATCTCTTCTGTAGCGGTGCGACTGCCGCGCTACGCCAAGTCAAGTGTAAAAGAGTTGTGAACTGTAAGGGAGCACACTCAACTTAGCGCGGAGACAAGTCACGCGCTAGACGTACAGTCACAGCGGAATGCGCAGAACTTA
Organism: Lactarius deliciosus; assembly: GCA_021525775.1. Lineage (NCBI taxonomy): Eukaryota > Fungi > Basidiomycota > Agaricomycetes > Russulales > Russulaceae > Lactarius > Lactarius deliciosus. The sequence goes on from JAKELK010000093.1 coordinate 85,501, forward strand.
TGAGCTTTTATGCAAAGCTCCAACTGCAAGAGATCACGCTGTGGCACGCTGAGTGGAGAACCAAGAGGACAAGTTAGATTGGAAGAGGTAAGGTAGTACAAGAGAATACGCACCTGAGTGGAGAACCAAGAGGACAAGTTGGTTCCACTCAGGACGTTACAGGGAAGCTTATATACACTACTGCGGCTGAGTACGAACTGAGTCTGAACACTGTTACTAAGTGTATAGTAAGACTCCATGACTCAGGAGCTGACGCGTCGTGTCTAATAATAGCGCTATCTATTGTGCTGACTGATGCACTTGTCATAGCGCTTACGAGCGGCTCCACTTTGCTGAGTAAAACCTAATACAGCGAGTAAGCGTAAACTACTAAGCATGTTCTGGATCCTTCCAGAACCTTCCATAACCTTCCGTCCTTATCTACCAATCAGAACTAACATTCGTGTAAGGGATCTAAATCCTACGATCACGTGCACTTGGGTGGCAAGCCCTTGTGACTAACTCGAAGTCTCTGTACTTCGGCCCTTTATATCTTCCTTATATAAATCCGTATAAATACAGAAAAATAAGGAGAATAATACGCGTCCATGACATCACCCCCCTCCTTAAGGGTCGACGTCCGCGTTGGCCTCTGTGTACATATGAGAAGGTTGCCAAGGCAAGGACGCGTAAATGAGAGCTGCTATTTTTCTAGGTGCACCCGGGTTAGAGGAGTGAAACTCCTGTACTTTATCCGGGGCATGTGCTAGATTTCTAGCAGGTTCCCAAGTGTCCTCGCCTTCACCGTAACCTTTCCATCGAACTAGGTACTTAAGAGTACGACCAAAGAGTTTGCTGTCTCTTATGTGGTCGACTTCGTACTCTTCTTCCCCTTCGACTGTGACGGGTTCGGGTGGAGGTGGCAAAAGCCCGTTGACTTCGTTTCCTTTGTAGGGGGAGAGGCGATCTACATGAAATACATCATGGATCCGTAATGCAGGGGGGAGTGCAAGCTTATAGTCGACGTCACTTAAGACTTTAGTGACTTCAAATGGGCCTAGCTGTTTGGGTCCCAGTTTGGACGACTGTTGGTGTATCTTTATTTGCTTGGCTTGCAACCAAACTTTATTCCCGACGTTGAAGACGTATGGCTTGTGTCTTTGTTCAACGTCCGTCTGCATTCGCCGTTTACTTAGGCGTAGAGCTGCCTCTGCATCCTTTCTTGAGGAAACTAAGTGTTGAAGACGCTTATCGAGCGTTGGGATACCAGTAGGTCTACCAGCGGGGATTGTGAAGTCAGGCGTATAGCCATATAGTAGCTCAAAGGGGGTGTGACCCGTGGCTGAGTTGAGTCTACTGTTGACTACAAATTCCGCTGTAGGGAGCAGGTCTGCCCAATCATCCTGTCTCTTGCTAATGAACAAGCGCAAGTAGATTTCTACTTCTTGGTTTTTGCGCTCCACTTGTCCATTAGCTTGAGGGTGATAGGCTGTGGTGAGACCTGCGTCTATCCCGAGTCGCTTGTAGAGTGCCCGCATGCTCCTTGCAGCAAACTGGGGTCCCCTGTCGCTGATGACTTTGCGAGGGATCCCGTGCAAGGGAAAGACTTGCTCAAAGTAGATGGATGCTACCCCATCAGCCGTAATCTGAGAGGTCACAGGAAATAGATGGATCTGTTTGGTGTAGTGATCCACTATGTTAAGGATCATATCCTTTCCTCGTGACATGGGCAGTGGACCGATTAGATCGATCCCAACTAACTGCCATGGGCCCTCAGGTACTTCTTGCGGCTGAACGATAGCTTTGGGGTGCAGATCTTTGCGATAACGTTGGCATCGATCGCATCCTTCTACGTATGAGCTTATGAAGCCTGCCATGCATGGCCACCAGTAGTAGCGACTGACTAGCTCGATGGTTCCGTTCTTACCCGGGTGTCCTGTAGTAGTGCTGTCGTGGCATGACTTTACCACGTCTCTACGTAGGGCACGGTCATTGGGTACATAGAGCTTTCCTCTATGGTAAACGAACCCGTCTTCTTCTTCCCACAGCGCAACTCCGTCTGTAAGAGCCTTAGGAGCGGTCTTTTGTAAGTTTTTGAGACCCTCTATAACTTCGGCTTCTTTAATAGACGCGAGTTTGATGCGGCTGCCTAGGGAGTCCACTTCTGGGCGGAAGTGTGCTTTGGCGGCATTGAGGAAGTGCTTAGGTTGTAACACCTGAACCTGGCGGTTATCCTCATTGTCCCTGACGTGGTCTTTTGAGAAACGACTGAGTGCATCGGCTTGCATAGAATCTCCTTTCTTGTAAGTGATTTTGAAGGCGAAGCGACTTAAATATAGCGCCCAGCGTGCTTGCCGGCGATTTAAGTCTTTCATGCTTGCCCACCATTCCATGTTCTTATGGTCGGTGATCGCTTCAAAGGAGATGCCTTCGAGGAAATGTCTCCAGTCCTCTAGGGCGCGGATTAAGCCGAGCATTTCTCTGTCGTAAATCTCATAGTTGCGTTCCTCTTTACTCATGGATTCTGAGCGATACGCAACTGGATGCCAAAGACCGTCTGGGTACTTTTGAGTAAGTATCCCGCCAGTAGCAAATCCTGAAGCATCAGTCTCGACTCGCGTAGGGAGGTTTGGGTCGTACACCTTTAGGATAGGTTCTTGTACGAAACGCTCCTTTAGCTTATCAAAGGCTTCCTGCTGTTCAGAATGCCAATGCCACGGAGTATCCTTCTTCGTGAGGTCATGTAAGGGTCGGGCGATAGCCGCGAAGTCCTTTATGAACCTACGATAGAAGTTGGCGAACCCAACGAAAGCTCTAACCTCTTTGAGCGTTGTGGGTGTGGGCCACTCCCTTACTGCAGAGACCTTGCCAGGGTCCATCTGCACTTCTCCGGGACGGATAATCATCCCTAAATACTCCATTTCGCGTTTCTCGAAATCGCATTTCTCTGGTTTGAGATATAAGTCGTAGTCTTGGAGACGTCTGAGCACCTCGCGAACTATGCGACGGTGGTGTTCTAGGTCTCGGCTGTAGATGAGGATGTCATCCATGTAGACTGCGACTTCTCCTTGTGCGATGAGATCGGCGAATACGGCGTTCATGAGGGCTTGGAAGGTAGCTGGGCTGTTTGTCATGCCAAAGTACATTACTTTTGGCTCATACAACCCGCGGTTGGTGACAATAGCACCCTTCCATTCGTCTCCGGCTCGGATTCGAATATTGTGATAGCCCCATCTAACGTCGAACTTTGTGAAGTATTCGGCTCCCTTCAACCGGTTGATAATGTCAGCAGCGAGCAGAAGTGGATAGCGGTTTTTAATGGTAATTTTATTAAGCCGCCTATAATCCTGCACTAGACGTAACTTTCCGTCTTTTTTCTTTATAAAGAATACTGGTGAGGCCATCGGTGACTTGGATGGGACCAGGTATCCTTTTGAGATGTGCTCTTCCAGGAACTTATCTAGTTCCGTCTGCTCGTTTGGTGACATGGGGTACGATTTGACCTTCCAGTGTTTGACTGCATCTGGTTCCAGGTCTATGGCGTGATCCCATGGTTGATGCTCAGGGAGCCTCTGGGATTCCTCCTCAGAGAATACTTTTGCGAAGTTTCTATAGTGTTTCGGCACCATTTCTTCGAAGGTTTTCTTAGGTTTGGCGGCTGTGGCCTTCTCTGCGATCTGCTGAGAGTATGTGAAGCCTGCCAGACAGAAAACTTCGTCTTGGGCGGTGTCTAACACTTTCTCCGCAAGGAGACGGCGACGTTCCATACGGTTCGCCATAATGCGCGTCACCTCTATCTCTAGCTCCGGTTGCGCTATTTCAGCGGTGGAGTTGAGACGCATTGTGCCTTCCTGCCAATCTATGTTGGGGTTCCGTAGTCTGAGCCAAGGTAGTCCCAATATGACGTTCTCTGGGCCTAGTGAAGTGACTAAGAAGTCATGACTATCTTCACTGGGGCCGACTTGCAGAGTAAGTCTGACTTTATGGGTGATACTGCCGGCTTCGTTGAGCGTCCCGTCTATGTTATATAGGGTGATGGGATGCTCAAGAGGAACCTGTAACATCTTATGGCGGTCAGCGTACTTTTTGTCCAAGAACAACGAAGTTGCTCCGGAGTCTACCATTGCTGCTACTTTTACAGTACGATGACGTCCTTTTAAATACACAGAAATATGAAAATGTGATTTTTTGTCTTTTGTTTCGGGAATAATAGTTGAAGACAGTGCTGCATCAGAAATCATCACGTGCGGCGCTGCTTCGAAAGAGAGTGGAGCAACAGGAACACTACTAATATTGTTCATCTCCGAGGCAGATGTAGATGTGGTTTCGGAAAGTCCAGAAAGAGAAACATCACTACTATCTAACTTACAGGTAGAGGAAGAAATTGTATGAATTACAGGAGATGAGTCCGAAACGAGGCGAGAAGAACGTAAACATATTTTACAACTACATGAAGCCGAGTCATCTACTGTAGAGGGGCCGGTCGCAGCTATACGCGACCCCTTAACTAAAAAGCCGCCCGAATAGCGTCCAGCTGTTCTTGTTGGCTTTTCATCAACTCCAATAACTTAGCTACGTCTACCTGTGGCGTCTTTGCTGGAGTTGTACTTGTTGAAGCGGCTGTTGCCGCGGTATTCGAGGATGATGATGGTGGGCCAGGGGATTCCGTGGTTGCTGCAGCTTTCGCTTTAGCTGGTTTCCCCATTTTCTTCACTTGGCAGACGGTGCTCCGGTGTCCAACTCTTTGACAGTGGTTGCACACGTCTCTCTCGTGGTTTCCATCCTTCTTGACGTGTTCGGTTGATCCACAACCGTAACACTTGCCTTTCATCCATTTCTGGTACTCTGCGATCGATTTGAAGATTTCCCCTTTCTTCTGGGTGCCTTGCTGACGCGTTGCGTCTACTTGCATGGCGTTAGGGTCCGGGGTGTGTACGTTGTGAGATGTAGAGGGTTTCCCGCTCTTTTCGCTTTTGCGCTGACGTATGCGCAGGTCTATGGTTTGTACAGCTTTCTTCAACTCGTCGTAGGTTTTCTGGGGGAGGTTGGACCATGACAAGACGTCCTTGATGTCCTCGTTGAGTCCATCGTAAAATCTTGTGTGTAGGTCTGCCTCAGACCACCCAGTCTGCCCTGAGTACTGTTCGAATACCGACGTATAGTCGGCGACTGGCTTCTTTCCTTGTCTGACTTTCTTCAGCTCTTCACGAGCTGTCTCTGTGACGTCTAGAGGGCTGAACCTGCGGTTGAACTGTTCGGTGAACCCATCAAAGGTTCCTCCGAATGGAGTTCCTCCCTTATTGGCCTGCTCCAGGAATGGGAGGGCCCAGGTTTTCGCGTCTCCTTCCATCAGGTTGAGAGCTGCCACAATCCAGCGGTGCTCGTCGATATACCATTTGCTATCAGCAGCATGCCAGGTATTCATGGCGTCTCCAGATGATCCTGCCCAGTTACGGAATGCGGCAAGGAAGTGACGGGCGTCTGTAGAGTCGCCTTTCCCATCCCAGGCTTTGGGACGGGCCACTACTTCCTTCTGTTTTCCTGATGAGGGGCGACTTGCGCCTATGGTTACTTGCGTGGTTAGGTCGGCAACCTGTTGCGCAAGTTGACCCATGGCGAGGCCCAGTTGGTTGATGAGTGCTAGGCAATCATCGATGGTAGGCGGGGGAACAGGAACTGGAGGGACTGTGGGGGGTAATGTGGAACTGCCGGGGTTGCTAGCCATTTCGTCTAGCTTTTTCTGTCTCTCTTTTCTCTCAGCCTCTTCTTGTGCCTTTCGAAAGTCCTCTAATAGAGTGAGCTGTTCGTCTGGCGAGATCTCGTCCCAGTCTTGGATACGAGAGATGAACTCCTTTTCTGCTTTAGTTGGGGGAGGAAGGGCGAACTTCGAGCGAGCTCCTTGTGGATACTGAGCTTGAGCTAGATGAGCCGCTTGCTTCCCCTTGCGAGGAGCCACGTTCGGATGGGGGGGGCGAGGGAAGGTGAGGGACTAGATTGGCTGCGAAGCTGACTAGTTGCGGGGTTGTGTACCCGGTATCTTCGACTATGCCGTACAGGCCGTAGAGTTCGAGGAGAGGTCTGCTGTATGCCGGATCGAAGTAAATTGCCTGAACGTATTGTTCAGCAAGGTTGCGTGGCGCTTCTTCCAATTGGAAGTGAGGGATCTGGATAATGACGTTGTTCTCGTCGAGGACGTCTTCGCCTGACTGGGCGAGTGTTTCTTGGGAGGAGGAGTGTGCGGAGTGAAAGGATTCCGCAGAAACGGTGGAGGATGGTGAGGTAAAGATAGGTGAGGGGACCCGGTCTTCTTCAGACTGGTGGTCCCGGAGTACGTGAAGCGATGCCGAAGCAGAGGCTTGAATCTCGGGGGTGGGGATAGGTGATATGGATGCTTGTCTCCTCCTGAAGACACTACGAAGACGGGCCCGAAGGTTCGCGAATGCGCGAGGCAGTTTGAAAAATGGGGATGGGTGGAACTTTAGACGACGTGTTACGACGAGCGCGAAACGCTAACTCGAAGGTGAATGGAATGCCCTATCAAGCGAGACCAATACACAGTGATTGTTTCACACTGCGCGAGGCTGCGGCGATAAAGGGACACTCAGGAATGGGGTAGGGATATGTGTAGAGCCACAAGGCTGTCTGCCTCAGTCTTCTCGACCTGTTGGCTGCCTCTCACACCGAAGTGCTCTCAAACTTTTCTGTTTACTACGCGTACAGCTGTCGCAGGCTAGGCCTGGCTGGCTCAATGTCTAACTGCAGCTTATCTGGCGTGGTGACCAGTTCTGCAGCCAGTACCCGGATGTCGAACTGTGACCAGATACGACAAACAAGGGCAAGCACAATCTATGCCGATTTTACGGACACTAGAGTTGTACCACAAATGCACAGATTCTGCTTACGGAGGTCCACAGGCAAAGAGTGAGGTGGGTAACACAAGGGACTGATGGTCGTCAACCACCTAGAGGGATTATAACAAGGCTGGTGAGCGCGGGGCTCAGGAGTGTAAAGGGAACTTGTCCTAATGTAGCGGTGCGACTGCCGCGCTACGCCAAGTCAAGTGTAAAAGAGTTGTGAACTGTAAGGGAGCACACTCAACTTAGCGCGGAGACAAGTCACGCGCTAGACGTACAGTCACAGCGGAATGCGCAGAACTTATGAGCTTTTATGCAAAGCTCCAACTGCAAGAGATCACGCTGTGGCACGCTGAGTGGAGAACCAAGAGGACAAGTTAGATTGGAAGAGGTAAGGTAGTACAAGAGAATACGCACCTGAGTGGAGAACCAAGAGGACAAGTTGGTTCCACTCAGGACGTTACAGGGAAGCTTATATACACTACTGCGGCTGAGTACGAACTGAGTCTGAACACTGTTACTAAGTGTATAGTAAGACTCCATGACTCAGGAGCTGACGCGTCGTGTCTAATAATAGCGCTATCTATTGTGCTGACTGATGCACTTGTCATAGCGCTTACGAGCGGCTCCACTTTGCTGAGTAAAACCTAATACAGCGAGTAAGCGTAAACTACTAAGCATGTTCTGGATCCTTCCAGAACCTTCCATAACCTTCCGTCCTTATCTACCAATCAGAACTAACATTCGTGTAAGGGATCTAAATCCTACGATCACGTGCACTTGGGTGGCAAGCCCTTGTGACTAACTCGAAGTCTCTGTACTTCGGCCCTTTATATCTTCCTTATATAAATCCGTATAAATACAGAAAAATAAGGAGAATAATACGCGTCCATGACATCTTCTGCCTATCACCCACAGACAGACGGACAATCAGAACGCACAAACCAATGGCTGGAACAATACTTGTGACACTGGAGCAACGTGCAGCAAGACAACTGGGCCGAGGCACTGCCAGTCACGCAATTCGCGCACAACGCCTGGCCAAACGCAACCACAAAAGAATCCCCCTTCTCCCTTATCATGGGTTGGGAACCACGCACCATGTGGACGCCAAAGCCTACAACATCCCCATCAGTCGAACAGCGCTTAGAAAAAATGGTCATCAGACGGCAACACGCGCAGGACTGTATTAAGCACGCGCAAGACTTGATGATGAAGCGAGGGAAGACACGTTTCGTTCCATATCAGGAAGGAGCCCAGGTCTGGCTAGAAGGGACAAATCTGCGAACCTTCTACCCGACCGCCAAACTCGGTCCGAAGCGCCACGGACCTTTCCGTATTAAGAAGGTCCTATCGGACGTCTCTTACGAGTTGGAACTCCCCGCCACATGGAAGATTCACCCCGTGTTCCACGCCAACCTCCTCACTCCATATAAGGAGACGGAACTACATGGCGCAAACTTCACACGCCCTCCACCTGACCTTGTCGATGGAGAAGAAGAATTCGAAATGGAGCGCATCCTGCAGTCGAGACTGCACGGAAGAGGGCGCAAGCTGCAATTCCTAGTCCAATGGAAGGGGTTTCCCATAAGCGACAGCTCGTGGGAGCCACTCGAAAATGTACGACATGCCTCAGAACTTATCGCCGACTTCTATCACCTAAATCCTACCGCCGATGGGGCTGGACGAAAGATATAAATAACACCCCTTCAACGCCCATTACTGCCCGTCCCCATCTCTATCATGTCTACCACTCCTATCATCTCCACCATCCCCGCTCACCGTCCAGTCGAGGTTATCCTCGAAAATCTCACAGTACCATCACAGGACCTAGGTGTCCCGTCCGAAGTAGACGGTCGTACGCCGCACTCTGTGTGCCCTAGCTCGCCCCCACTCCCGGTCCTCGCTCTCGCTGCAGCGGCACTCTCAAAGCTGGAGGAACCGCTCACCCCCCTCTCTCCGTCCGCGTCACCTGAACCTGAACCCCCTACGCTCTCCCTTCCATCCCCAAAAGTTGACACGCCCGTCAGAGTGCATGACGCCCCAGCCCCGTACTCCCTTACGCCACCTCCCCCTCTCGAAACTCCAGCAGTCCCAGCCACCCACGTCCCCTTCCCCCCATTCCCAGCAGGGATGGGCCATGTTTTTACGCCCCAACCTCAGACACGCCAAGTCGAGCCGGATCCCAGGCTCGCCCTGCTTGACGACGAAGAAGAAGAAGAAGAGGATGCTACTGACCCAGGTCTCCCCTTCTTCGCCAACGACCCTGCCTCCCCCTTCTTCTTCCTGCTATTAATCGGCAACCCGGGTTATCCACAGACCACTGCCAAGTACATCTATTACCGGCGGAACTACCAGGAGGTCATTGGTACGATGGGCAAAGGGGAGCCCTGCTACGTCTCACAAGTCTACCTGATCGCAGTTCACGGGGAGCAGCTGCCCCAACACGTCACCGACAACCAAATCAACATGTTCCACCCCCATGACCCTCGTGCGATGGTCCTGGATGAAGTGCTCGCAGAGTTGCGAGCCCCACGAGTCCACGCGGATATCTCTCGACTGCGAGAGTGTCTCACGCGTCGAGACGCGATTATTACGCGCTGCACGGACATCAGACGGTTGGAGGTGGAGCTTACTCGGGATGAGTTCCATCTCGATATGGATATGTCGAGTGTACGAAAGCACCTCCAGTACTCGTGTGTTATCCCCCTCATTACCGACAAATACGCCGACCTCCACGCAAAACCGGTGCACCCACGAGCGTCGCCGGAGCCCATTCCCCTGCCACCTCGTGCTGGGGGACCATGCGAGATGCCACGCCTTCAAGGAGAAGGACGCCAGCGGCAGCGCAAGTGTTTCCAGTGCAAGTCGATGGAGCATCTTGTGGCTCAGTGCCCGGATCGAAGGGAACGCGAGCCATGTAGATGGTGCGGTAGCCGTGTCCACAGGTCCAACGCCTGCCTCATCCGCAGGCTCTCCCCCATGTCCCCTTCATACGTCGATCCTGACGACCGCCCAAGGTGGTGCGGTAAGTGTCTGAGGTATGACGCGAAGCATGACGAGATCAAGTGCCCGATGTACGAACGCTGTAGGGAGTGTGGTGAGTCCGGGTGTTACATGTTTTTGCGCCGTCACACTTGCCCCCGTACCCCATCTCCCACACCTCCCAACGCCGCACCTGAGGAGGACTGCTACTATACCAGTGACTAGTTGAAGTCGTGGCGACTTCAAGTCTGACGGGGGGTAATGTTACGAACTTGGACTATTTCTTATCTTTCTTATCTTTCCTCTGATGTGTTGTCTCATGTTCGCATGTACTTTTACCCATGACCCGCTTCTTCTCCTTCTTCGGCTTCTATCTCGCACCCACCGCCTGACCATTACGATGGCCGGTTTTACGACTTTTAGAGTCTGCAGACGCCATCTGACTTCCACGTGCCCCCGCGGGATTCGCTTGTTCTACTTACGGATTTCCCTTTCACGTTACTCGATTAGCTCGCTAGGGCCCGTACCCTAGGATCGCGCCATGTGTTTGTAGCATACAAACACCCTGTACTAGTATATAAGTCACGCCCTACCTAGCTTGTACGGTAGACTTGACTTCTTGTGTAATACCACATCGTCTTTGCCTCACGATTCCTGCTTGACTCGCCCTTGCGCTTGAGTCCCCGTTTTTCGCTCGCCTTTACGCTTGAGCCGCATATCCCGCTATTACCCTAGTGTCCCTGGGAGGCCTAGTGGTACTTGTTCACCATCGAACTGAGTCTTAACCGACTCACGCCTTTCCGATCCCGTTGACTTACGAAGTACACGTCGTACTCAACGCCCCTGTGGTGGCGTTACACTCCTCTGCTAAGGTAAGCACAACTTGTTCATTGTATATGGTGGTGTGAACTTCTTCAATTTTAGAGGTGGACCCTCCTTTTGCTCTACCACCGCTGCTGCCACCACTACTATCGCCATCACCAATCCTCCTTCTCTTCCAGCAGTTTTTGGCAGTATGCAAGAACCTCCCACAAATAGTACACTTCAGCTTGTCAAGGTACCTGCAGTTCTTTGTGGTGTGATTATCTCTGCCACAATGACTGCAGTGTTTCCTCTTCCATTTGCCATGTCAGCTAGGCATCCCCAAGGAACTCCCAGACCGAGCATCACCCATGCACTGAGTAAGGGGTGGCTTGTTCCTGATGACTTGGTTGACGCTGCCTGTATTTGCTTTATGAGCTTGGCGGCATGCGTCCTCCTCTTTTATAGTACCAATAAATTTGGGTGAGCTCACCAACTTTTTCATGTCCGCCTGTTCATCTCCAAACTCCCCTCCGACATACTGCTGCGTGAACGCATCCCAGGAACGTGGGAGTGCCCACGCAATGAGGATTTTGAAGTACTCGTCATTGAGCGGCATGTGAGCCTTGCACACCTGAATAAGGTGTTCCCACTGACTCTTCATGTGGTTGAGAAGCTCCAGAATATTAGTACTCTTGTCGGAAATGATGCGATTCAAAGCATAGAGGATACCAAAAATATGTGTTCAATCCTTTTGTCTGATGCACGGCTTCCAGATTCACCAAGATCTCTCGCGCTGTCTCACAACAATGCATGTTGTAACACCACCACAGGGGCGTTAAGTACAATGTGTACTCGTAAGTCAACAGGATTGGAAGCACGCAAGTCAGTTAGGACTCAGTTTGGTGATGGACAAGTATCACTTGGTCTCCCAGGGACACAAGGATAATAGTGGAGGACAGGGCTCAAGCATAAGGGCGAGCAAAAGCAGGGACTCAAGCGTAGAGGCAAGTCAAACAGTGATTGTGAGGCAAAGACGATGTGGTTTTACACAAGAAGTCAAGTCTACCATACAAGCTAGGTAGCACATGCCTTATATAGTAATACAGGGTATTTGTCAGAGACAAATACAAGATGCAATCATGAGTCAATAGTCCTAAAACGTGAACAAGGGGAATGGCTAGTATCGTACATCAGAATTCTGTGGAACCATACAGTCGCTGGATCAACTTGAAAACGTAAGGTTGTTTTTGATGGCGCAAACTCCAGGCTATAATGAGTCATGCGCAAGTAAAATCAAAGGAAGCGGACAGATGCGTGAGAAATGAGAAGCCTGTGGAAATCGCATATCGTACAGGATGGACAGAGAATTGTAACATTACCCCCCCATCATACTTGAAGTCGCCATGACTTCGACTAGTTGCTCTGATAATAGCTGTTACGGTTTCGCCTCAGACCGACCCTCGAGCACCCTACAGAAAGACCCCAGACACCGTTAGAAGAAGAAACACCGAAGATGATGCCGAAGAAGAAGCGGCAATAGCAAGACTTGTGGCTGAGCATGCCCAAAATAGAGCTAAGTCTCCCATGCCATACTACCAACCTGGAAGTGCTCAAAGACCGCAGGAATATTGGGAATAGCGCACTTGACCTTAGTGCCGCCCATCACGTGACCCTGGCACATGACCTGGCTAGGCTTGCACCAGATGGGTCCAGATGAGCTTGTGCCTGGACAGGCCTAGACTGCCTCGTGTTTGTGACTTGTACGTTCTGATTGATTGTGCCTTGATTCTGATGTGATACTGTACTATGATTGGCTGCCGATTGTGCCCATACACCACGACTCCCTTATCTCTGACTCATTCCATGAGGGCCTTACGCCATTGGCTGACTGTTATCTGACTCGACGTGACTCATTCCTAGGATCCGTGTATTAGAGTTCTGAGCTGAGTTTCAAAGCTCCTCAGACGTGTATAAGTAGAGGGGCTTATGGTCGCTGAAGACCTAAGCTTGACTTCTTGGATTATCCCACCCATTGTACTGCCACTCCTAGGCTGTCTGCCAGTTGTGCGCTGTTGTCCTTTGGCGAATATCATCCCGTTGTCCTTAGCTGTTCTCCAGTGTGCTGTGTCTGCCGCTGTGTGATATCCCTTCCTTTCCCGCCTATCCTCTAGTCATTTGCTGGCTGTGTGTTGCAACGCCTTCTCCTCTCTATTTCATCATTGGTCGGTTGTCCATCGCCTTTGATCGTCTACTCCAAGCCCTTGTGTTTATTGTCGCACATATCCTTTGGGCTGTGCTATTACGTCTCACTTGTGAGCTAGTAGCTAAACGTGTACATGACTTCGACATCCTCTGTGATCGTTAGGTCGCTGTTGTTGCCTAGATCCGCGCTTCTAGAAGAACGTCCGGTGGAACGTTACAATAGCAGTCCTCTTCCACTGGTATGTTGGTAGGTGTGGGAGAGGGGGTATGGGGGCAGGTATGACAGCGCAGAAACAAAAAGTGTCCGCGCTCACCGCAATCCCTGCACTGCTCATACATCGGACACTTGATCTCTTCATGCCTTGTGTCATGTCGCAGACACTTGCCACACCACCTAGGGCAGCTGTCCAGGTTGACATATGCAGGTGACATGGGAGAAAGCCTGTGGATTAGGCAGACACTGGAACAATGGATGTGACTGCCACACCACTTACATGGCTCTCACTCCCATCGATCAGAACACTGAGCCACTAGGTGGTCTGTGGACTTGCACTGGAAGCACTTGCATTGCTGCCGACGGCCCTCTCCATGAAGGTGCAGCATCTCGCAAGTGTCATGGACGCGTATTATTTTCCTTATTTTTCTGTATTTATACGGATTTATATAAGGGAGATATAAAGGGCCGAAGTACAGAGACTTCGAAGTTAGTCACAAGGGTTTGCCACCCAGGTGCACGTGATCGTGGGACTTAGGACCCTTATACGTATGTTAGTTCTGATTGGTAGATAAGGACGGAAGGTTACAGAAGGGTCTGGAAGGATCCAGAACACGCTTAGTAGTTTACGCTTACTCGCTGTATTAGGTTTTACTCAGCAAAGTGGAGCCGCTCGTAAGCGCTATGACAAGTGCATCAGTCAGCACAATAGATAGCACTATTATTAGACACGACGCGTCAGCTCCTGAGTCATGGAGTCTTACTATACACTTAGTAACAGTGTTCAGACTCAGTTCGTACTCAGCCGCAGTAGCGTATATAAACTTCCCTGTAGCATCCTGAGTGGAACCAACTTGTCCTCTTGGTTCTCCACTCAGGTGCGCATTTCATTGTACTTCCTTACCTCAGTCCAATCTAACTTGTCCTCTTGGTTCTCCACTCAGCGTGCCACTGTGTGATCCCTGACATCTGCGCTCTTGCATAAAGAGCATAAGTTGATCGTCCACTCCACAGTGACTGTACGTCTAGCGCGTGACTTGTCTCCGCGCTAAGTTGAGTGTGCCCCCTTACAGTTCACAACTCTTTTACACTTGACTTGGCATAGCGCGGCAGTCGCACCGCTACATTAGGACAAGTTCCTACTACACTCCTGAGCCCCGCGCTCACCAGCTTTGTCATTATCCCTCTAGGTGGTTGACGACCATCAGTCCCTTGTGTTTACCCACCTCACTCTTTGCCTGGGGAAGTCCGTAAGCAGAATCTGCGCATTCGTGGTACAACTCTAGTGTCCGTAAAATCGGCATAGATTGTGCTTGCCTTTATTTGTCGTATCTGGTCACAGTTCGACATCTGGGTACTGGCTGCAGAACTGGTCACCACGCCAGATAAGCTGCAGTTAGACGTTGAGCCAGCCAGGCCTAGCCTGCGACAGCTGTACGCGTACCAACCAGAAAAGTTTGAGAGCACTTCGGTGTGAGAGGCAGCCAACAGGTCGAGAAGACTGAGGCAGACAGCCTTGTGGCTCTACACATATCCCTACCCCATTCCTGAGTGTCCCTTTATCGCCGCAGCCTCGCGCAGTGTGAAACAATCACTGTGTATTGGTCTCGCTTGATAGGGCATTCCCATCACCTTCGAGTTAGCGTTTCGCGCTCGTCGTAACACGTCGTCTTAAGTTCCACCTATCCCACTTTCCAAACTGCCTCGCGCATTCGCGAACCTTCGTGCCCGTCTTCGAAGTGTCTTCAGGAGGAGACAAGCATCCATATCACCTATCCCCACCCCCGAAATTCAAGCCTCTGCTTCGGCATCGCTTCACGTACTCAGGGACCACCAGTCTGAAGAAGACCGGGTCCCCTCACCTATCTTTGCTTCACCATCTCCTACCGTATCCGCGGAATCCTTTCACTCCGCGCACTCCTCCTCCCAAGACACAGCCGCCGAGTCAGGCGAAGACGTCCTCGACGAAGATAACGTTGTCATCCGGATCCCTCACTTCCAGTTGGAAGAAGCACCACGAAACCTCGCCGAACAATACGTTCAGGCAATCTATTTTGATCCGGCATACAGCAGACCTCTCCTCGAGCTCTACGGCCTCTACGGCATAGTCGAAGACACCGGGTACACGACCCCACAGCTAGTTAGCTTCGCAGCCAACCTAGTCCCTCACCTTCCCTCTCCTCCCCCATCTGAACGTGGCTCCACGCAAGGGGAAACAAGCGGCTCATCTAGCTCAAGCTCAGTATCCACAAGGAGCTCGCTCGAAGTTCGCCCTTCCTCCCCCAACTAAAGCAGAGAAGGAGTTCATATCTCGTATCCAAGACTGGGACGAGATCTCGCCAGACGAACAGCTTGTTCTTTTAGACAACTTTCGAAAGGCACAAGAAGAGGCAGAGAGAAAAGAGAGACAGAAGAAGCTAGACAAAATGGCTAGTAACCCCGGCAGTTCCACATTACCCCCGACAGTCCCTCCAGTCCCTATTCCCCCACCCACTATCGATGACTGCCTAGCACTCATCAACCAATTGGGCCTCGCCATGGGTCAACTTGCGCAACAGGTCGCCGACCTAACCACGCAAGTAACCATAGGAGCGAGTCGCCCCTCGGCCGGAAAGCAAAAGGAAGTAGTGGCCCGTCCCAAAGCCTGGGATGGGAAAGGCGACTCTACAGACGCCCGTCACTTCCTGGCCGCCTTCCGCAACTGGGCAGGATCATCTGGAGATGCCATGAATACCTGGCATGCTGCTGATAGCAAATGGTATATCGATGAGCACCGCTGGATCGCGGCTGCTCTCAATTTGATGGAAGGAGACGCGAAAACCTGGGCCCTCCCATTCCTGGAGCAAGCCAATAAGGGAGGAACTCCGTTTGGAGGAACCTTTGACGGATTCACCGAACAGTTCAACCGCAGGTTCAGCCCTCTGGACGTCACAGAGACAGCTCGTGAAGAGCTAAAGAAAGTCAGACAAGGAAAGAAGCCAGTCGCCGACTATACGTCGGTATTCGAACAGTACTCAGGGCAGACTGGGTGGTCTGAGGCAGACCTACATACAAGATTTTACGATGGACTCAACGAGGACATCAAGGACGTCTTGTCATGGTCCAACCTCCCCCAGAAAACCTACGACGAACTGAAGAAAGCTGTACAAACCATAGACCTGCGCATACGTCAGCGCAAAAGCGAAAAGAGCGGGAAACCCTCTACATCTCACAATGTACACACCCCGGACCCTAACGCCATGCAAGTAGACGCGACGCGTCAGCAAGGCACTCAGAAGAAAGGGGAAATCTTCAGAACAGTCGCAGAGTACCAGAAATGGATGAAAGGCAAGTGCTACGGTTGCGGATCAACCGAGCACGTCAAAAAGGATGGAAATCACGAGAGGGACGTGTGCAACCACTGTCAAAGAGTTGGACACCGGAGCACCGTCTGTCAAGTAAAGAAAATGGGGAAACCAGCTAAAGCGAAAGCTGCAGCAACCACGGAATCCCCCAGCCCACCTTCATCATCCTCGAATACCGCGGCAACAGCCGCTTCAACAAGTACAACTCCAGCAAAGACGCCACAGGTAGACGTAGCTAAGTTATTGGAGTTGATGAAAAGCCAACAAGAACAGCTGGATGCTATTCGGGCGGCTTTTTAGTTAAGGGGTCGCGTATAGCTGCGACCGGCCCCTCTACAGCAGATGACTCGGCTTCATGTAGTTGTAAAATATGTTTACGTTCTTCTCGCCTCGTTTCGGACTCATCTTCTGTAATTCATACGAATCCCCCCTCTACCTGTAAGCTAGATAGTAGTGATGTTTCTCTTTCTGGACTTTCTGAAACCATATCTACATCTGCCTCGGAGATGAACAATATTAGTAGTGTTCCTGTTGCTCCACTTTCTTTCGAAGCAGCGCCGCACGTGATGATTTCTGATGCAGCACTGTCTTCAACTATTATTCCCGAAACAAAAGATAAAAAATCACATTTTCATATTTCTGTGTATTTAAAAGGACGTCATCGTACTGTAAAAGTAGCAGCAATGGTAGATTCCGGAGCAACTTCGTTGTTCTTGGACAAGAAGTACGCTGACCGCCATAAAATGTTACAGGTTCCTCTTGAGCATCCCATCACCCTATATAACATAGACGGGACACTCAACGAAGCCGGTAGTATCACCCATAAAGTCAGACTTACTCTGCAAGTCGGCCCCAGTGAAGATAGTCACGACTTCTTAGTCACTTCACTAGGCCCAGAGAATGTCATATTGGGACTACCTTGGCTCAGACTGCGGAACCCCAACATAGATTGGCAGGAAGGCACAATGCGTCTCAACTCCACCGCTGAAATAGCGCAACCGGAGCTTGAGATAGAGGTGACGCGCATTATGGCAAACCGTATGGAACCCCGCCGTCTCCTTGCGGAGAAAGTGTTAGACACCGCCCAAGATGAAGTTTTCTGTCTGGCAGGCTTCACATACTCTCAGCAAATCGCAGAGAAAGCCACAGCCGCCAAACCTAAGAAAACCTTCGAAGAAATGGTGCCAAAACACTACAGAAACTTCGCAAAAGTATTCTCTGAGGAAGAATCCCAGAGGCTCCCCGAGCATCAACCGTGGGACCACGCTATAGACTTAGAACCAGATGCAGTCAAACACTGGAAAGTCAAATCGTATCCCATGTCACCAAACGAGCAGACGGAACTAGATAAATTCCTGGAAGAGCACATTTCTAAAGGATACCTGGTCCCATCAAAGTCACCGATGGCCTCACCAGTATTCTTTATAAAGAAGAAAGACGGAAAGTTACGTCTAGTGCAGGATTATAGGCGGCTTAATAAAATCACCATTAAAAACCGCTATCCACTTCCGCTCGCTGCCGACATTATCAACCGGTTGAAGGGAGCCGAATACTTCACAAAGTTCGACGTCAGATGGGGTTACCATAACATTCGAATCCAAGCTGGAGACGAATGGAAGGGAGCTATTGTCACCAACCGCGGGTTGTATGAACCAAAAGTAATGTACTTCGGCATGACAAATAGCCCAGCTACCTTTCAAGCCCTCATGAACGCCGTATTCGCCGATCTCATCGCACAAGGAGAAGTCGCAGTCTACATGGATGATATCCTCATCTACAGCCAAAACTTAGAGCACCACCGTCGCATAGTTCGCGAAGTGCTCAAACGTCTCCAAGACTACGACTTATATCTTAAACCAGAGAAGTGCGACTTTGAGAAACGCGAGATGGAGTATTTAGGGATGATTATCCGTCCCGGAGAAGTGCAGATGGACCCTGGCAAGGTCTCTGCAGTAAGGGAGTGGCCTACACCCACGACGCTCAAAGAGGTCAGAGCTTTCGTCGGGTTCGCCAACTTCTATCGTAGGTTCATAAAGGACTTCGCGGCCATCGCCCGACCCTTACATGACCTCACGAAGAAGGACACTCCATGGCATTGGCATTCTGAACAGCAGGAAGCCTTTGATAAGCTAAAGGAGCGTTTCGTACAAGAACCTATTCTAAAGGTGTACGACCCAAACCTCCCGACGCGAGTCGAGACTGATGCTTCAGGATTTGCTACTGGCGGGATACTTACTCAAAAGTACCCAGACGGTCTTTGGCACCCAGTTGCGTATCGCTCAGAGTCAATGAGCAAAGAAGAGCGCAACTACGAGATCTATGACAGAGAAATGCTCGGCTTAATCCGCGCCCTAGAGGACTGGAGACATTTCCTCGAAGGCATCTCCTTTGAAGCGATCACCGACCATAAGAACATGGAATGGTGGGCAAGCATGAAAGACTTAAATCGCCGGCAAGCACGCTGGGCGTTATATTTAAGTCGCTTCGCCTTTAAGATCACTTACAAGAAAGGAGATTCCATGCAAGCCGACGCACTCAGTCGATTCTCCAAAGACCACGTCAGGGACAATGAGGATAACCGCCAGGTTCAGGTTTTACAACCTAAGCACTTCCTCAATGCCGCCAAAGCACACTTCCGCCCAGAAGTGGACTCCCTAGGCAGCCGCATCAAACTCGCGTCTATTAAAGAAGCCGAAGTCATAGAGGGTCTTAAAAACTTACAAAAGACCGCTCCTAAGGCTCTTACAGACGGAGTTGCGCTGTGGGAAGAAGAAGACGGTTTCGTTTACCATAGAGGAAAGCTCTATGTACCCAACGACCGTGCCCTACGTAGAGACGTGGTAAAGTCATGCCACGACAGCACTACTACAGGACACCCGGGTAAAAACGGAACCATCGAGCTAGTCAGTCGCTACTATTGGTGGCCACGCATGGCAGGCTTTATAAGCTCATACGTAGAAGGATGCGATCGATGCCAACGTTACCGCAAAGATCTGCACCCCAAAGCTATCATCCAGCCGCAAGAAGTACCTGAGGGACCATGGCAGCTAGTCGGAATCGATCTAATCGGTCCACTGCCCATGTCACGAGGAAAGGATATGATCCTTAACATAGTGGATCATTACACCAAACAGATCCATCTATTTCCTGTGACCTCTCAAATCACGGCTGATGGGGTAGCATCCATCTACTTTGAGCAAGTCTTCCCCTTGCACGGGATCCCTCGCAAAGTCATCAGCGATAGGGGACCCCAGTTTGCTGCAAGGAGCATGCGAGCACTTTATAAGCGACTCGGAATAGACGCAGGTCTCACCACAGCCTATCACCCTCAAGCTAATGGACAGGTAGAGCGCAAAAACCAAGAAGTAGAAGTTTACTTGCGCTTGTTCATTAGTAAGAGACAAGATGATTGGGCAGACCTGCTCCCTACAGCGGAATTCGTAGTCAATAGCAGACTCAACTCAGCCACGGGCCACACACCCTTTGAGCTACTATACGGCTACACGCCTGACTTCACGATTCCCGCTGGTAGGCCTACCGGTATTCCAACGCTCGATAAGCGTCTTCAACACTTAGTTTCCTCAAGAAAGGATGCAGAGGCCGCTCTACGCCTAAGTAAACGGCGAATGCAGACGGACGTTGAACAAAGACATAAGCCATATGTCTTCAACGTCAGGGATAAAGTCTGGTTGCAAGCCAAGCAGATAAAGATACATCAGCAGTCGTCCAAACTGGGACCTAAGCAATTAGGCCCATTTGAAGTCACTAAAGTCTTAAGTGACGTCGACTACAAGCTTGCACTCCCCCCTGCATTACGGATCCATGATGTATTTCATGTAGATCGCCTCTCCCCTTACAAAGGAAACGAAGTTAACGGGCTAATGCCACCTCCACCTGAACCCGTCACAGTCGAAGGGGAAGAAGAGTACGAAGTTGACCACATAAGAGACAGCAAACTCTTCGGTCGTACTCTTAAGTACCTAGTTCGCTGGAAGGGTTATGGTGAAGGCGAGGATACTTGGGAACCTGCTAAAAATCTAGCGCATGCCCCGGATAAAGTACAGGAGTTCCACTCCTCTAACCCGGGCGCACCTAGAAAAATAGCGGCTCTCATTTACGCGTCCTTGCCTTGGCAACCTTCTCATAGGTACACAGAGGCCAACGCGGACGTCGACCCTTAAGGAGGGGGGTGATGTCATGGATGCGTATTATTTTCCTTATTTTTCTGTATTTATACGGATTTATATAAGGGAGATATAAAGGGCCGAAGTACAGAGACTTCGAAGTTAGTCACAAGGGTTTGCCACCCAGGTGCACGTGATCGTGGGACTTAGGACCCTTATACGTATGTTAGTTCTGATTGGTAGATAAGGACGGAAGGTTACAGAAGGGTCTGGAAGGATCCAGAACACGCTTAGTAGTTTACGCTTACTCGCTGTATTAGGTTTTACTCAGCAAAGTGGAGCCGCTCGTAAGCGCTATGACAAGTGCATCAGTCAGCACAATAGATAGCACTATTATTAGACACGACGCGTCAGCTCCTGAGTCATGGAGTCTTACTATACACTTAGTAACAGTGTTCAGACTCAGTTCGTACTCAGCCGCAGTAGCGTATATAAACTTCCCTGTAGCATCCTGAGTGGAACCAACTTGTCCTCTTGGTTCTCCACTCAGGTGCGCATTTCATTGTACTTCCTTACCTCAGTCCAATCTAACTTGTCCTCTTGGTTCTCCACTCAGCGTGCCACTGTGTGATCCCTGACATCTGCGCTCTTGCATAAAGAGCATAAGTTGATCGTCCACTCCACAGTGACTGTACGTCTAGCGCGTGACTTGTCTCCGCGCTAAGTTGAGTGTGCCCCCTTACAGTTCACAACTCTTTTACACTTGACTTGGCGTAGCACGGCAGTCGCACCGCTACAGCAAGGTCCAGTTTCACATAGGGGGAGGGGGGTAGGTTTGGGTGTTGTCTGAGTACATATGGGTTTGGCGTGGAGTTTGGCGTATTTGTCAGATATGAGGGGGATGGCATGGGTGTACTGAAGCTGCTTGCATACACCTGAGAGATTCATGTCAACTTGTCCCAGGACAGCTCCGACTGGAGTCAGCGGATATCTGAGGCGTGTGTCTTTATCGCATCTCAGCACACTAAGCACTCATGAAGGCAAGACACTTTGGTGTGGAGTCTGGGGTCTCGCAACTCAATAAGCACCTCATTAAGCACAATGGTGTGGGGGTTGTGGGGATGAAACATATTCAGTTGGTTGTCGGTGATGTGCTGGGGGAGCTGTCCAGCATACACCGAGTTCAGGAACACCTGTGAGACATAACAGGGATAACCTTTCCCCATGGTTCTGACAACCTCCTGGTAGTTCCATCAGTAATATATGAAGTGAGTGGTCTGTAGCACTGGCAGGTGGTCACCCACACCAATCAAGAGTGGGAAGAAGGTGGGAGTGAGGGTTGTTGGGGAAGAAAGGGAGACCAGGGTTAACTGCGTCTCCTTCCTCGTCCTCATCGTCAAGGAGAGCAAGGGCGGGGTCTGGTTTGACAACGCAGGTCTGGGGGATGGGCGTGAAGGTGTAATCCATTCCTGCAGGGAATGGTAGGATAGGGACGTGTGCTGCATTGACCACAGGTGGTTTAAGGGGAGGTGGCGGTGTGAGGGAGTATGGGACTGGTACATTGTGCATGATGACAGGTGTATCAACAGGTGGGGGTGAAGTGGGTGAGGGTTGAATGGGGACAGTGATAGTGGTGGGCGTAGGGAGTCCAGGTGGCAGTATGGGGGTGGGTGGCTCCTCCAGCTTAGTGTTGGGGAAGTTTGGTCTCAGACCAACCCAAACCAGGTTTGAACCAAACCCAAACTGTTTTAAATGGTTTGGGTTTAGTGAATCTTGGCTCAAACCAAATGGTTTGGTTTCCAGTTTGGGGGTTCCAAACCTGGTTCAAACCAAACCAAACCAATTGAGAAAAAATATTAAAAAATATCTTATGAGTGCTCAATAAATGGTTTGGTTTGGTTCAAACTCAGTTTGAACCAAACCAAACTGAGTTTAAACCAAATTTGAACCAAAATCAATGGTTTTTGGTCTCAAATAATTTGAAACAAAGTCTCAATTGATGAATTTGAACAAAACCAATTGTTTTTGCCTCAAACCAAGGTCTTAAGTGGTTCCTTAAGTGGTTTAAACCAAGTTTGAACTGAACTGAACTGAACCAAACTGTGTCATGGACACATATTATTTTCCCTATTTTTCTGTATTTATATGGATTTATATGGGGAAGATATAAAGGGCTGAAGTACAGAGACTTTGAGTTAGTCACAAGGGTTTGCCACCCATGTGCACATGATCATGGGACTTAGGTCCCTTATACGTACAAGCAGTTATGATTGGTAGATAAGGATGGAAGGTCCTGGAAGGATCTAGAACATGCTTAGTAGTTTACGCTTACTCACTGTATCAGGTTTTACTCAGCAAAGTGGAGCCGCTCATAAGCGCTATGACAAGGGCATCAGTCAGCACAATGGATAGCGCTATTTATAGATATGACGCATCAGCTCCTGAGTCAAGGAGTCTTACTGTACACTTAGTAATAGTGTTCGGACTCAGTTCAAGCTCAGCTGCAGTAGTGTATATAAGCTTCCCTGTAGTGTCCTGAGTGGAACCAACTTGTCCTCTTGGTTCTCCACTCAGTGTGCCACAGTGTGATACTTCACAGTTATAGTCTTGTATAAAGACTTCACATTCTGCCCCCTCCACTGTGACTGTACGTTTGGTGCGTGACTTGTCTCTGCGCCAGGTTGGGTGTGCTCACCTGTATGGTTCACTTTAGTTTACACTTGACTTGGCATAGCGCAGCAGTCGCACTGCTACAAACTGGTTATTTTAATTGGTTTGAACTGGTTTGGAATGGTTTGGTTTGGTTTGGGCAAATTCTAATCAGTTTGGTTTCTGGTTTGGCTAAAATGGCCCCAAACCAAACCAAACTCCCCCAACACTACTCCAGCTTAGATAGCACCACTGTGGCAAGAGTGAGAACTGGGAGTGGGGGCGAGCTAGGAATCACCGAGTACACCATACTACCATCTACTTCTGATGGGACACCAAGGTCCTGTGATGGTACAGTTAGATTTTCGAGGATGACCTCGACAGGGTGACGAGCAGGGACAATGGAGACAATGGGAGTGGAAGACATGTTTGGAGTGGGGATACAAAACGGTAAGTATCGATGGGGCATCATTTATATCTTTCATTCAGCCCCTTTGGCAGTAGGATTTAGGTGATAGAAGTTGGTGATGAGTTCCAAGGCATGCCAGATGTTTTCTAGTGGTTCCTGTGAGCTGTCGCTTATGGGGAATCCCTTTTATTGGACTAGGAATTGAAGTTTGCACCCTCATCCATGCAGTCTAGACTGGAGGATGTGTTCTACCTCAAATTCCTCTTCGCCATCTATGAGGTCAGGTGGGGGTTGCATGAAGTTTGTCCCATGCAGTTCCGTCTCCATATATGGGGTAAGGAGGTTGGCATGGAACACGGGGTGAATCTTCCATGTAGCAGGAAGCTCTAATTTGTAAGAGATGTCTGATAGGACCTTTTTGATACAGAATGGTCCGTGATGCTTTGGACCGAGTTTGGCAGTGGGGTAGAAGGTTCAGAGATTTGTGCCCTTGAGCCAGACTTGGGCTCCTCCCTGATATGGAACAAAGTGTGTTTTGCCCCTTCTCATCATCAGTTCTTGCACATGCTTGATGCAGTCTTGCACGTGTTGTCATCTGATGACCATTTCTTTGAGATGCTGGTCAATGGATGGGGATGATGTGGGTTTTGGTGTCCACATGGTGTGTGGTTCCCATCCCATGATAAGTGAGAAGGGGGACTCCTTTGTTGTTGCATTTGGCCAGGCGTTGTGCGCAAACTGAGCTACTGGTAGCACCTTGGCCCAGTTGTCCTGTTGCACATTGCTCCAGTGTCACAGATACTGTTCTAACCACTGGTTTGTGCGTTTGGACTGTCCGTCTGTCTGGGGGTGGTAGGCCAAGGAGATATTCTGACAAATGCCAAGGACTTTGCAGAGACCCTTCATGAATGCCAAGGTAAATCGGGGGTTGCAGTCCGTAATGATCTTCTGGGGGATGCCATAATGTTACGGTTTCGCCTCAGACCGTCCCTCGAGCACCCTATGCAACGACCCCGAACACCATTAGGAGGAGAACTCCCGAAGATGACGCCTACGAACAGGCTGAAATACGAAGACTTGTGGCCACACATGCCCAAACCAGAGCTAAGTCTCCCACGCCACACTACGAACCCGGAAGCGCTCACCGACGAGACCCGGAGTTTTGGGAATAGCGCACGTGACCTTAGCGCCGCCCGTCACGTGACCCTGGCACGTGACCTGGCTAGAACGCACCAGAAGAGTCCAGATGAGCCTGTGCCTGGACTGGCCTAGATTGCCTCGTGTTTGTGACTCATATCGATTGTGCCTTGATTCTGATGGATTGTACGACTCATGTTTCCTTATCTCTGACTCGTGCCATGAGTGCCTTATGCCATTGGCTGACCGTTATCTCTGACTCGTTGTGACTCATTCCTAGGATCCGTGTATTAGGGTTTGAGCTGAGCTTCAAAGCTCCTCAGACATGTATAAGTAGAGGGCTTATGGTCGCTGAAGACCTAAGCTTGACTTCTTGGATTATACCACCCATTGTACTGCCACTCCTAGGCTGTCTGCCAGTTGTGCGCTGCTTGTCTTTGGAATATCATCCCTGTTTGTCCTTAGCTGGCCTTGTGGAGTGATCCCTGGCATCCCTTCCCTTCCCGCTTTCCTCTAGTCATTTGCTGGCTGTTTGCCGCTGCGCCTTCTCTTATCTACTTCATCATTGGCTGGTTGTCTATCGCCTTTGATCGTCTACTACTAGCCCTCATGTTCATCGCATTTCACATCCTTTGGGCTACGCTATTACGTCTCACTTGTGAGCTAGTAGCTGAACGTGTACGTGACTTCGACATCCTCTGTGATCGTTAGGTCGCTGTTGTTGCCTAGACCCGTCGCTCTAGAAGAACGTCCGGTGGAACGTTACACATAATGTGGGTATACATGGCGAAGGTAGAGTCATGCCACTCCTTCTGCAGTTATTGACTCATGACAGGGGATGAAGATGGCTGCCTTTGAGCTGTTGTGATCCATTATTGTCAGGATGGAGTCATATCCATTGGATACTGGGAATTTTGTGATGAAGTCCATGGCTACGACCTTGAATGGTTCAGCATCTGGGTCTGTGGTGATGGGGAAAAGGTGTGGTTTTTGTCGATTTTATTAGCTTGACATGTCGCACAGCCTTTTATGTAGTCTTCCACATCTTTTTGCATGTTGGGCCACCAGTAGTCATGATGTAGGAGTTTGTAGGTGTTCACGATTCCTGGGTGTCCCATGGCAGGAGTATCGTGGAAAAAGGTGATTACCCCCCATTTAAGATCATTGTCGCCCATGACAACCAAGCATTGTTCTTCCACCATAGCCCCCCCACCTTCTTCAGGTTATGGGGCTCAACCCACCACAGCACTTCCTTTTCATCAAGGTTCTGTGAGATTTGGGTCCAAATGTCCATGTTGTGCATTGACATTTCCATAGCTTGGATGAAACGTTTGGTGGGGAGAACGATAATATCATTGTTGTCCTCCTCATCGACTACGTAGTCCACTCTTTGTGATAGGGTGTCTGCACAACTATTCTTGACTCCAGAGACGTGCTTTAATATGAAGTTGTACTCTGACAGTTCCAGAAACTTGCGGGCTACTCAGTGACTGATTTTGTGTGGTTCCTTTCAGTACTGAAGGTTGGCATGGTTGGTATGGATGATAATTTTGTGTGGGGAACCAATGAGGTACGTTCGCCAAGCTCACAGTGCTTTTACGACTGCTAGTAGCTCTTGGTCATAAATGTCATAGTTGCGCTCTACTTGACTGTGTGATTCAGAGTGGAATGCAACAGGGTGTAACTTTTGATCCAGGCCTAGCTGATTCAGCATGGCTCTGATGGCAACATTTGAGGCATCAACTTCTAGCTCGAACAGTTTTAGGAAGTCAGGGAATAGTAGTGTGGGCTCACGCCTGATACATTGCTTGATGCTTGTGAAGGCATCCTGTTCGTCTTGCCCCCAGTGCCATGGCGTATCTTTGCGCATGAGGTTGTGAAGAGGTTGTGCAAGCAAGGAAAATCCTCAGATAAATCAGTGATAAAAGTTACAGAATCCAAGAAACGTGTGTACCTCCCGAAGGGTCTTTGGGGCTTGCCACTCCTGGATGCCCTGAACTTTAATGGGTCTATGTGCAGGTTCCCACATCTCAAAATTCCCTGGGAGATTACAATGCCATCATTCAGAGATAAAATCGCTAAAATCTGATGTAATATACATTTTTCAAATATTATTTGAACTAATGCTGCATTGCAATGCACAATAGCATCATGACACACCCTATGGTCTGAAGTATATGCACAGTATCTTAGTTATAATTGCATTACAACTTATTCATGTGAGGATTGTAGTGAGATTATAAGTCACTCAGGAAGGAATATAATGTGCCCAAGATAGGGTCATGATCCACTTGCTTGTATGGTCATTATTGAGATTGTACTTGTCAGATGACATAATTTCACCATTTATTTGCACCTTTTATTTCTTATCTTTCTTATCTTTCTTATCTATCTTATCTTATCTATCTTATCTATAATATTGCATCTGAAAGGTACATTATAAACTGCCTTGCATGGGATTTGAACCCATGACCACATCATGTGACTTATTGACTTATTTTCCGGGATTGAAGATTGACCACTACACCAATATGTCTTGTATACCCAACCAACTATGTTTTATTTATATAGCAAGGCAGAAATTCAATATGAAAATGGCAGTGATATTGCAATATGACAACAACCAGTGTTGTGAGCCACAACTATATTAGGGGCATTCAAAGTTACCCTTAACCGTTTCATTACTTAACCATTATGATATCATTAATGGAACCATTAACTCGGAAAATGACATCGAAAATGGAACAAATAATGTGATTTTTAAGGATGGGAGGGGCTGCTTTTTGACATAATTCCATTATTTCTATTTTATTAAGGGGGGCTGCAAAAGAATCGGAGTTTTATTTTATTTAACAAAGAAAGCAAATTTGATTATGTTTTATGAGCTCCGAACTGGAGTTAATAATTTAGTCTAGTGGGGATTGAAAAAGATTTACCCCGGCAAAATGTTGCCAGGGGTGCCGAGGCACAAAATTAATGCATTAAAGTCTCATTATTGCTGTTTTTCGGGGGGGGTGGTTTCAAAGTTGATCATTATTGGTCAATTATTTACTTCATTATTTCTCACATTATCCCTAAATTAGCGCTAAATTTCGGATTAATGGTTGTTTAATGGGTTCAATAAGGGACCAAAATAATGGTACTTTGAAAGACCCTATTACAACAAAGAGTGGGTATTATAATTAGTATATAATCATGTCATAGTGATAGTGAGTTGTCAGGAAAATTACAACAGTATTATAATTCATGTCATAGTGACTGAGTTGTCAAGGAAATTACAACGGTATACCTGAATGCCCCTGACACTTACACATTGCCAACACTGATATCATTATGCATGTGCATAATCAATGTATTTCCATTGTGATCATGTTACAACAAATATGATCTGACATTTCTGTAATGAAAACCAGAAAGCAATATACTATGATACAGAGCTATTGTAGATATTGTGATGAAGAACTAGTGATCATATGGTCAACAAGATTGTGACAATACCTGTGATCTGTCACTTTGCAATATAATGTTCAGGGGAATCTTGAGATGCATGGCCTATGATCAGTCCCAGGTATTCCACTTCAAGGACTTCAAATTTGCATTTCTCTGGCTTAATATACAAATCATGCTCTTCGCACAGGTGAAGGACTTCATGGAGTACAGCATGGTGATGGGGGTAGTCAATGGTGGTTGCAATTAAGATGTCATCCATGTAGACGATTACTTCGTTGGTGAGGATCAGGGGTCGAAAGATGGTGTCCATCATTTCTTGGAATGTGGATGGGGAGTTCGTGAGGCCAAAGTACATAACCAAGGGTTCAAAGAGTCCTTGGTTGGTCTTGAATGCAGCCTTCCACTCATCCTGGTCTTTGATTCGTATGTTGTTATAGCCCCATTTGTTGTCGAGCTTCGAATAGAGGCATGCTCCATGTATATGGTCTACTAATTCAGGGATAAGGGGGAGGGGATAGTGGTTCAAATGGTGACCTTGTTCAGCCGTCGATAGTCTTGTATGGGATGCAGCTTGCCGTCTTTCTTCTTGATAAAGAAGAATGGCGACGCATAGGGTGATTTTGACAGGCATATGTACCCCTTCTTGAGTTGTTCTGTAAGGAATGTGGTGAGCACTTCTTGTTCGTTCTGCATGAGGGGGTAGACTTTGCAATCAAGTGCGGTGGGGCATTAGGGAGTAGGTTGATGGCATGGTCCCATACACATGACAGGGGAAAGCAGTGGGATGCCTCTTTGTTGAATATTTTGCGATGGCCCTGGTATTCTTCTGGGACCATCTCTTCAAACATATGCTGCTTCTTTCCGTCCACCTCTCATTGTGCTAACTCTGATGCAGTCATCGTTTTTTGCAAGAATGCAATCTGGGGCTCGTGCTCGTCATCTATGAGCTGCTCCCACGCTTCCTCGTCAAGTTCATACATCTCCAACACCTGAATGGATGCCTCCATGGGTGTGGCTTCATCTGACAAGTGAAGGCTCAAGACTATGACCAGTTGAAACTCCTCGTTCAATGTCGCATCTCCCCACTTGATACTCGGCTCAAAAGCCGTAGACCAAGGGTATCCGAGGATGACTTTGTCCCTTCCTAGATTTGTAACCAGAAAGCAAAGTGTCCTCTCCTCTTTTCCTGTTTTCACAGTAAGATCTGTATACTGAGTAATGGCACCATCCTGATTATGGGTGCCGTCTACATTCCAAATGTGGATAGGGTGGGTGACATCCCTTGTCCCAATCTGGAGTTGTTTAAGAAGTGTGGAGCATATAAAATTGTCTGTTGCTCCAGAGTTGATAAGGACTTGTTGTTCGGCCATTGCATGTGCAGATTTAAACAGAACTAGAATTCACATGGATCAATATCTGCTAGTGTACACATTTAAGTTTAAAGCTCTAGCCCAGGCCGCCAGGTTCAAGCGTCAAGAAAATCCTCTCTTCTAAACAGTTTTTTGACCATGAGGTTGTGCACTTCCTGAGACTGCACTTTCATTGCTGTGATCTGTACATCTGCCTGCTCCTCATTCGAAAGGATGCGACTAGAAGATACAGTGATGGTACTGATGGAGGGAGTTGATATGGTTTGTAGTCAGGGAAGGGGGGAGCGTTGATCGTGAGGGACTGGGGGTTGGTACCACAGCAGTACTGGTCGTAGCCACACACACACCTTTTTGTGGGCAGTTGCGCAAGATGTGCCCTTGAGCACAACATCTAAAACATTGTCCCTCCTTCTGAAGCTGGGCTTTGTCAGTGTCAGTAAGGGCCACGGAGGCCTGGGCGCATCCAACATCCATGGTGTTTGGGTCACATGTTCTGTTGAGGGCCTGGACCCACTGCTCTCGGCTATGTCCACCCTTTCTGCTGTGTGACTGCTTGTTCTTGCCCAGGTGGTCCTTCAAAATGAGGTATTCAGCCTGCTGAAGATGGGCTGCCACTTTCCACTGCTCCCAATTGAGTTGAATTGACAGGGTGCTGGAAGTGGATAGTGTTAATGACTAACTGATTTGGGAGTCCATCTTGAAAGATCTCAAGGGTCGTGGCTTCGTCGGGGTTATACCCAGCCTTGGTGACAAGGTTCTGGAAGGTCACAATGTATGTGTCGATATCCTCACCCTTCATAGTGAGGTTCTGTAGTGATTTGCGGGCATTGGTGCATTCTGCTGAGTTGAAGTAGGCATTTACAAATTGGTCTCAGATCATGTTCCAAAGAACCATGTTTCCCCAGTCAACTCCATTGGCTATCTGTTTGTTAAGCCATCATGCTTGTTCTGCTACCCAATCTTCGATGAGGGGTCCCTGATGTAAGAGAGGAAGGTCATGGTGCAGGATGAGGGGATCCTGAGCTGGTCAACATCCGGATTCATCCCCTCATAGAGATCGAACACAAGTAGAAATGCCTTGCTCTTGTCCCTTACTCCCGTGAATTCTGGGGGGGGTTTCCTCCTAGTCTTCTGTGGCCTCTGGGCGTGATTATTGGTGCAGCTCCTCCTGGGGCAGCGCCACCACCACCACCTCTGCCACCTGCTGGTGGGACTGGGGCACTGCCACTAGGCAGGATCAGGGCTCCCCCTCCACCCGAGCCAGAGGCTCTGGAGGGTCCTCCTCCTCCTCCTCCCACTCCACCACTGGTGAGGGTTGTGCTAGCCGAGGCCTGCTGTTGGGTCTGAGACATAGCGTATGATGGGAATTGTAATGTTTCGTGCTGTGTAGTGTTGGGGAAGTTCAGTTTGGTTTGGTTTGGGCCAGTTTGGGCCAAACCGGAAACCAAACCATTTAATTTTTGCCAAACCAAAACCAAACCGGACCAAACTGCTTTAAACCACTCCAAACCGTTCCAAACCGTTTCAAACTGATTAAAAAAGGATATTTTAAATTGCTTCTTAATCGGTTTGGTTTGGTTCAAACTGAGTTCAAACCAGTTAATAGACCAAAAACATGAATATTTTCTTATAATAATAAATTTAACTGTCTGTTTTGGTTCAAACTCAGTTCAAACTCGGTTCAAACCAAGTTTGAAACCATTTATTGAGTGATTATTTAACAAATTTAAATAAATTTTAATAATTTTTCCTAATTGGTTTGGAACGGTTTGGTATCAGTTTGGGGGTCCCAAACTGCAAACTGAGTGGTTCAGTTTTTTTTTAGAAATTTCAAACCCAAACCGTTTAAACGGTTTGGGTTTGGGTTCAAACTGAGTTTGGATCGGTCTGAGACCGAACTTCCCCAACACTAGTGCTGTGGACACTCACTACTCGGTTGTGGCATCATTAGTGAGGGGTAATTCTCAGTAAAAAAGAAAAGTCAGTCAGTAGTCAGAGAGTAGTCAGATGGTAGTCAGAAATTTCACCAAAGTCAAGAGATAGTCATTTTGTAGTCAGCTTGTAGTCAGTTCAAAGTCATATAACTTAGAGAAAAACTTTAAGGGTCTGTTCGGCAACCCAACCTCGGTTGAGGTTTGAGGTTGAGGTTGAGCTTTGTAAGCGTAAATAGCTGATGTAATCGTTCTGCGTCTCAACAACAATTTTCCCATTCTCTACTATTCTCTATGGGTCGAAACAGTTATTCTGATGGCTTGTGCGAGCAAATTATCATCGCAACAGCCTACTATGTCCATGCTATTGGTAAAGCAGCAAGTTTCTATGCCCTCCCACACTATTGGAAGCAGCCATAGTATCACACTTTTGCACTGATAGGTGTTGGATGGGTCAAGGAGCTTGAATATGGCCATCCTGACTAGATCTGGACCGAGCTTGGCATGTGTCTGCATGTCTTTATTGCACTTGTAGTGGAGCTATGCCTCTGTGGACTCTAGACATGTTGGGCGTGAGGAGCAGGTTGCGATCTTCTTCATGCTTGTTACAGGCTTGTCAATTTAAATTTGACACGTTGCAGAAAGATTTCAGCATTCAAATGAAACCATATCCAAGTAGCCTGAGTTGTTCTTGCAAGACTTCGCCAATTTGGGCCCTCCCTTGGTGACAAGAGGGTTGAGCTGTCCCAAAGCCGCTGATATGACCACTCTCCCTGGCTGGTGAAATCGTGCTATTTTCCCTTTCTGACAGCTTCCCGACACCCTCTGCCTTGCCCTCTGCACTCACCTGCACTCAGCTGTGCTCTCCTGTGCTTGTGCACACACTTTCCCGCTCATCCGCGCTCTGTACGCTTTATAAGCACCGCTTTCCCGCCTTCTGCGCTTTCCCGTGCTCTCTGTGCGTGCTCGGTCTCCCACTTGCCCCAGACTCTCCCCTTCGCGTTTTAGCTTCCCCCCTGTTATCTAATACACCCCATTCCTTAGCCTACTTTCCTTAGTATATAGCTCATGTATTTACAACCTTACACACAAGATTTCTAATAGCAGACTTCTCCCCTTGGACTTTTGAGCTCAGTAAGGCTCATCCTTTGCGTTCCCCAGCGCGCTGCACTTGTGTGCGGCCTTAGCCACTCTAGCGCGATGCGTTCCCGACCCCAGCGGCCACCTGTACCAAGTTTCGCGCCGCGCCAAAGCGTGCGCGACCATTTCCAACCACCTGCGACCAGCCGATCCCATTCCCTCTCCCAACATCGCCGCACTTGCGTGCGGCTCTAGCCTTTCGACACAGACACGCACGCTACCGCCGCGGACCTATATACAACATCTCGTGCCCCGCGGAGGCCTGCGCGACTGCTCATGATGCTTCACACCCCCCAAATCCTGTGCGCGCCCCGTTCTTAGCGATCAGGGACTGTTATCACCACTGTCCATACAAAAGGCTTGAAGTTCTTCCCATCACCCATAGTAGAATCAAGGGTCAAGAGAAAGTCAAGAAGTTGTGACTAGAGTGTGCCTTTGTAGATTCTGAGGCCATGATTATACCGACAGTGAGTAGAGGGTTCTCGATTGGTACGATTACATCAGCTATTTACACTTACAAAGCTCAACCTCAACCTCAAACCTCGACCGAGGTTGGGTTGCTGAACAGACCCTAATTGAGGTGATGCAAGTGGGATCTACTGAGATAGGTATGGGGAATATGGGAACAGTATGGGGAGGGGGGATATTGGGATAGGGGTGGGGAACATGGAGAAGGGGGATATGGGATGGGGATGGGGTGGGGAATGTGGGAAGGACATATGGGGATGGGGGAGGGGAATATGAGAAGGGGGATATGGGGATGGGGGATGGAAATATGAGAAGGGGAGATATGGGGATGGGAGAGGGGAATATGGGGATGAGGGATATGAGGATGGGGGAGGGGGAATATGGGAAGGGGGATATGGGGATGGGGTGGGGAATGTGGGAAGGGGGGCATATGGGGATGGGGGAAGGGAAATATGAGAAGGGGGATATGGGGATGGGGAAGGGGAATATGGGAAGGGGGGAGGAAATGGGGATGGGAGAGGGGAATATGGGGATGGGGGATATGAGGATGGGGGAGGGGAATATGAGAAGGGGAGATATGGGGATGGGAGGGGGGAATATGGGGATGGGGGATATAGGGATGGGGGAAGGGAATATGAGAAGGGGGATATGGGGATGGGGGAGGGGAATATGAGAAGGGGGGATATGGGGGTAGGAGAGGGAAATATGGGGAGGGGGGATATGAGGATGGGGGAGGGGAATATGGGAAGGAGGAGAAATATGAGAAGGGGGATATGGGGATGGGGGAGGGGAATATGGTAAGGGGGGATATGGGGATGGGGGATATGAGGATGGGTGAGGGGAATATGGGAAGGAGGATATGGGGATGGGGGAGGAGAAATATGAGAAGGGGGATATGGGGATGGGGGAGGGGAATATGGGAAGGGGGGATATGGGGATAGGAGAGGGGAGAGGGGAATATGAGGATGGGGGAGGGGGATATGGGAAGGGGGGATACAGGGATAGGTTGTAACACCACCACAGGGGCGTTAAGTACGATGTGTACTTGTAAGTCAATGGGATTGGAAGCATGTGAGTCAGTTAAGACTCAGTTTGATGGTGAACAAGTATCACTTGGTCTCCCAGGGACACAAGGATAATAGCGGGAGGCGAGGCTCAAGCGCAAATGCAAGCGAAGACAGGGACTCAAGCGTAGAGGGGAGTCAGATGGGGATCATGAGGCAAAGACAATGTGGTATTACACAAGAAGTCAAGTCTACTGTACAAGCTAGGTAGGGCATGACTTATATACTAGTACAGGGTGTTTATGAGCTACAAACACATGGCATGATCCTAGGGTACGGGCCCTAGAGAGCTAACAAAGGAGGACTATGCATATGGAACAAGCCGTGGGACGACACATGTATCAGAAGGCATCAGCAGGTTCTGGAAGTCATGTCACAGGGCATCGGAACAGTCATATGGTGGATGCAAGCTAGTGACCGGAAAGTGTATTGGACTGGATCGTATAGTAAAAGTACAGCAAAGACGAAATGAGAGAACTGAGAAAGGTGAAGGGGGCAAAATCATAACAATAGGGGAGGGGGAGGGGAATATGGGAAGGGGGGATACAAGAATGTGGAGGGGGGAGGGGAATTATAGGAAGGGGAGATATAGGGATGGGGGAAGTGAACATGGGGAAGGGGAAAGAGTAATGGGAGGGGGGGCAAATATGGGGAAGGGGAATATGGGGATGGGAGAGGGGAATGTGATGATGGGTGTTACGTTCGGCCCGGAAGTGGACACTGACGTCATGGGTATGACACCGCGTCAGCAGTATATCGTCATGGACTTGTTGGATCAGTCAGCCGGGTAAGCTCCGGCGTAGGTGATTGTGTACGATAATGGATTGGATCATGACTCGATGTGACTCATACTAGGATAGCTGTACTAGGGTCTGCTCTACTTACGCTATTGGCTAGTACTTCTTGGAGCGGCGCTTGAAAGCCCGCGAGTATCTGTATAAGTAGTACCTTGCGAAGACCAAGAACGGCATCTTGGTCTTCTTCCAAATACCACTACCAGTTCTCCGCTCTATAGGGATCTCCCCCTTGAAGTGAGTCGTCCGACATATCCCTCTAGACCAAGGGATCCCTCGTGACTTAGTCCCTTCATATAAGTGGACAGCTATCCCCCCGGCAGTACCTGTCATCGCGTCTATCTGTACATCAACCCTCGCGTCGCCTCTCCCTATACCTATCTGTACATCGTCGATCACGAGACTTGGACCGACCTACGCATAGTAGCCACGCCACCTCCCTCTCTACCCTTGGGAGACGACCTACACGGTTACGAAGATCGTGCCGGAGCACTACAAGTACACCCAGTCGACTTTCCCCAAGCTAGGGTCAACCGCAACTACGTTACCAAGAGGATCGCCACCCACTCCGAAGCCTAAGTCAGGCAAGCGTTCGTGGTAAACGCTACAATGGGGGATATGGGGAGGAGGGTGGGGAATATGTGGAATATAGGGATGGGGGAGGGGAATTTAAGGATGGTGATGGGGAATGGGGGGTATGACGATGAGGATAGAGGGATGAGGGGATGGGGAGAGGAATATGGGGATAGAGGGAAACATGTTACATGAGGATGGGGAATATAGGATGGAGTAAGGGAAGGGGAATATGAACATAGGGAAGGGTAGTGTTTGAGAAGTTCAGTCTTAGACTGATCCCAACTAGTGTTGGGGAAGTTTGGTTTGGTTTGGTTTGGGCCAGTTTGGGCCAAACCGGAAACCGAACCATTTAATTTTTGCCAAACTGAAACCAAACCAGACCAAACCAGTTTAAACTGCTCCAAACTGTTCCAAACCATTTCAAACTGATTAAAAAAAGACATTTTAAATTGCTTCTTAATCAGTTTGGTTTGGTTCAAACCAAGTTCAAACCAAGTTCAAACCAGTTAATAGACCAAAAACATGAATATTTTCTTATAATAATAAATTTAACTGTCTGTTTTGGTTCAAACTCAGTTCAAACTCGGTTCAAACCAAGTTTGAAACCATTTATTGAGTGATTATTTAACAAATTTAAATAATTTTTAATAATTTTTCCTAATCGGTTTGGAACGGTTTGGTATCAGTTTGGGGGTCCCAAACCACAAACCGAGCGGTTCGGTTTTTTTTTAGAAATTTCAAACCCAAACCGTTTAAACGGTTTGGGTTTGGGTTCAAACCAAGTTTGGATCGGTCTGAGACCGAACTTCCCCAACACTAATCCCAACCAGGTTGAACTGAACTCAAACCATTTAAATCAGTTTGGGTTGGATACAGAAAGGAGTGAGTTGGTTAAGACTCAGTTTGATGATGAACAAGTACCTTGCCCCACTCTGTCCTTGAACTACCCTCTCAGCCTCAGTGTAGGCTTCCTGGTACCACTGTAAGGCATTGTTGCACCAAGTGCCAAGCTGCCTCTGAGTCCTTCACCACAGGTGGGATCAGTTGTACCCCCACTGAGGCATAACAACATGCACAGACCATTATAGAGATATGTATGTGCGGCCTGAAGATGGGGGAAACCCCTGAACAAATATGTAGTGTGATGAATGTCCTCCTGTAAGGAGCATGTCTCCTATACATTGGGGTCAATGTAATAATGGGCCCAACATTTGCTAATCTACTGCAAAATCACCAGACTTGAACTTCAGACTCAGCCAGTTAGTGCCAACTAGTGTTGTGGCAGCTCAGAGCTGGTGTTTTTCTATCTCTGGAAATAAAATTCAGAAACATATAAAAATATTTATGGATGTAGATCTTCTTAAAAGCCAAGGGGTCCTCTGCCAACTCTAAGTGATCTGAACAACTCCAGAGTTATTTGATGTTAGCTGAAGGGTGTTGTTGCGTTTGTGCCCGAGATGCCCGAGGAGTTCCTTGAAGAGGACGACGTCCGCGCATTTGGGTCTATGACTCAGGAGCATTACGACGCTTGGAGGCACATCGAGGCAAGTTTCCCATCGACTTAGAAGAAGGAGAGCTGGCCGTCACGTGACCTGGCACGTGACCCGCCTAGAGCTGGTCCAGAAGGATCCGGATGAGCTTGCGCCCGGATCGGAGTGTGATACGTGACTGATGTGACTGCTGACTTGTACGGCTTGTGATTGGACTGTGATATTAGGGTTCGTGGCTGTGTATTAGGGTTGCTGGGCTTGAAAGCTCCAGCCCTAGTAGTATAAGTAGAGGGGTGTTCGCGTATGAACCCCTTAGCTTTGATATCTTGAGGAATACCTTCCCTTTCCTGCGCCTTAGCTCCTTGTCCTGTGTGAACACTCTTCGTCGTCATCAGCTCCCTGCTATAAGTCGTGCACGTCGCCGACTTCTCCTTCATCATACTCGACTTCACCATCATCGTCCTTTGCCTAGCCTATCTTGGTCACGCATTGCGTATCGCCCTAGCCGTTGCCTACGGGATACTGAAGACCTTCGACGCTTCCACTCAGCAAACCGGTCCCTGATCCAAGTCGGATTGATACGTCCAGAAGGAACGTAACAGGTGTCAGCTAATACCCTTTGGCTAATGTCTGTGAATGGTTGCTCAGATCACTTAGAGTTGGCAGAGGACCCCTCAGCTTTCTTCAAAAGCCAGCTCCCCAAATATTGTCATATTTGTCTGAATTTTATTCCAAAAGATAGAAAATGCCAGTTCCAAGCTGCCACAACACTAGTGCCAACTGCACTCCTACAACCATCATTAGGTACAAGGATTTCACTGACTGTGATGGCTGTAAATGATGCACACATGGTTTTACAGATGTACTCTCTGATACCTTATGATTCTTGCCTTGATTCTTGCTTATCTCATATTTACAAATTATGGTCACTGCAGTAGTATAAATTGTACACTCTGGAATTGAACATCAGATCACTTAGAGTTGACAGAGAACACCCCAGCTTCTGAGGGGGTATACTCTCCAAATATTTCCATATTTTTAGCTATTTTATTTTTCTTGATGTGCTCCACTTATCATTGTGCTATTCAAATAACCCAAAAACTACTGATCAGATAGCTTAGAGTTGGCATAGGACCCCTTTGTTTCTGATATGATCTAGCTCCATAAATATTTTCACATTTTTATCTATTTTATTTCCTGAGATATCAGATAGTTGGCTACTCAAATTGACTTGGATAAAAAATGATGTTCAAGATCCGGGTGACTTCCAGGCTGAAGTTTAATTTGTGGCATGGGGAAATACGCCACTTGGCCACCTGCAACTTGTTC
Source organism: Lactarius deliciosus (assembly GCA_021525775.1). Taxonomy (NCBI): domain Eukaryota; kingdom Fungi; phylum Basidiomycota; class Agaricomycetes; order Russulales; family Russulaceae; genus Lactarius; species Lactarius deliciosus. The sequence goes on from JAKELK010000093.1 coordinate 123,814, forward strand.
GAATTCCAACCTCCTTGAACCTACCCCCACTTCCTGCCACTGGGCCACCTCCTTTCCACATCATGGCAAATACGAAGATGCACTGGCAAGTACAAAAGACCCAGATGACCCAGGCACACAGGCCACCCCCGCCACCGCCAAAGTTGGGTGATGTCATTCTTTTTTTCTCTTCGTTGCTAACCCATGTGGGCTGCATGACAGTGGCAGCCACGTCATCTACGTCTCAAAGGCTGCCTACCCGCAGGCCTAGATAAGTTCCTTTTTATTTTCTTTTTCTTTTACTGTCCCATTTTGAACTGATTGCCCTCCCCCCGTGTGCACACACAGGCCACTCCACTCACCTCCGTCTCAAGACACATAGGCCACGCCACCACCAGCATTGTGCCCGACTGCCGCCACCCTGCGGGCCTCATCTCTCAACGTCACCACCTCAACACGCCTGACTTGGACACCGCCACCTTGACACCGTCACCACCACCTTGACACCGCCAGCTTGACACCCTCCCCTAACTGCCCCAACACATGTGCCGCCACTGCCTCAACCAACCACCACTATGTCAGCAACACCATGACAACAGCAACCTGCACATGCCGCAACCCGCCATTGCCACCTCAACTACCACCATCACCACCACCACCCACATCTCCAACGCCGCCACCGCCGCATCAACCCAACCTGCCTCAGCAAGCTACCAACCCCGTCCCGTCGAACTGTCATCAACGCCACCGCCACAGCCCCAACATGCACCACGCCACCACCGCCCTCGTCCTCACACCCCACCAACCCTGTCCCACTCAACCGCCCTGCCCGACCTCGTCCCTATAGTATTAGTTGCTTTATGTACTCTTGTCAAATAAATGAATATATTTGTTTTATTGTCCTTTAATTGCTGTGTGAAATTAAATTGATTCGGGAATTTGTTCTGACTATCACTTGACTGTGACATGACTATGAAATGACTACAAAGTGACTATGGATGACTTGACTACAATATGACCATATAGTGACTAAGAAATGATCATGGATTATGCACAAAATTATGCACAAAAACTGACAACCAATTGACTATAGGTAGTCATAGAGTAGTCAAATCATAGTCAAAAAAAACGACATGTAGTCTAGTGTTGGGGAAGTTCGGTCCCAGACCGATCCAAACTCGGTTTGAACTGAACCCAAACCGTTTAATTGGTTTGGGTTTGGAAAATTCTGAAAATAAACCGAAAGGTTCAGTTTGGGGTTTGGGACCCCCCAAACCTATGCCAAACCATTCCAAACCGATTGAGAAAGAATTATTAAAAATTATTTTATATTTTGTCCTTAAATGGTTTGGTTTGGTTCAAACTGAGTTCAAACCAAGTTTGAACCAAGTTTGACTGAGTTTGAACCAAAATAAATGGTTAAATTTATTATTATTAAAAATATTTCATGTTTTTGGTGTCAAATTAAGTTTAAACCAGGTCTTAACTGGTTTGAACTCAGTTTGAACTCGGTTTGAACCAAACCAAACCGATTAAGAGGCAATTTAAAACACCTTTTTTTAATCAGTTTGGAACAGTTTGGAACGGTTTGGAGCGGTTTGAAGCAGTTTGGTTCCAGTTTGGGTCTGGTTTGGCGAAAATTAAATGGTTCAGTTTCCGGTTTGGCCCAAACTGGCCCAAACTGAACTGAACCGAACTTCCCCAACACTAATGTAGTCAATTGGTAGTCAATTGACCACCACCTGACTAATATCTGACTAGTATCTGACTACTGGCTGACTTTTCTTTTTTACTGAGGGTAATTAGTCACAGACTCGTAGGATCAGTCAGCAGGAGGAGTACTATCACATGCCGCTTAGGCATGACTCATTACTAGGATCGCTGTTGCGTTAGGCCCGTCCTAACGGTGCTCGACTTGAGCGGGGACAGAGTGGCGAGTTATACAGGGAGCGACTTAGCGAATATAAGTACACGACCTTAGAAGGAACGTGACCGCTACTAGCACTGGGGCAAAGTCCACCAGGCGCACGTGTTGCTGGGCGATCTGCCTGATCAAGGCCAGACGCGATAGGAGACAGAGTACGAGAAGGATGCAGACGAGGAGAGGAGGAGACAGGATCAGATAAGGATTCAAGAAGACCAAGCTAAGGAGCTCGGTCTTCGTACTGCCTACTAGTTATACAGTTGTCGAGGAGCTTTGAAGCTCCTCCTGAACGTAAGGTACCCAGTAGCGATAGTAGCTCGAACCCTACTACGACTATCCTAGGTATGAGTCAAGTCTGTACCATGTGATATCCGAAACACCGCTGACTGAGACGACTGTCCCTGACTAATACTAGGGTAGTCAGAACCCCGTGAGACTGTAGTCCGTACCAATGAGTCCGATCGCAACATCACCCCCCTTTTCAGGTGCGACGCCCCGACGCTCCAAACCCCTCCTCCTCGTAACGAATCCGCGTACGCTGCGGCTGCTGGGCGTTCCTCCTGCCCCTACGGGTCTTCTTCTTCGTCAGCTCGTAATCCACCATGGTGCCCGCCTCGTCCTCGATACGCTCCAACGCGTTGGCCATCTCCAGCCGGCGCCGACTGCCCGCCACCTTACCTTGGACCTCCCCCAGGGCGGCGATGAGGTCGTCGATGCGCTGGTTGAGGCGCTGCTGCTCCCGGTCAGCGAGGCGGTAGCGGTGGATCTCCGCCGTGAGGGAGAGGTCGTGGATGGAGTCGAGGCAGCGGTCGACGCGCGCCCGATCTTCGAAAGCCTCTGTGAAGAGGACCATGTCCGCGGCGGGGTACATGGGCTTGCCGCCATACACGTAGTGGGGGGCGGCGTAGAGGGGGCGAGCGTAGACCTTATCTGACTCGTCGATGATGCCCACCACCAGAGGGTCCGGCCCCATGATCACCTGATGGTATCGGGCCTCGCGCTCAACCCCGTCGGGGGAGACGATGCGAAAGGGAAGGTAGTCCGCGCCAGTGTTGGCCTTGAAGCCACTGGGGACTTGTGTGTTGATGACGGCTAGGGGCCGATGGGTGGGGGCACCCAACACCCCGAGGTCCCGCTTGTACATGGGGGTTCCGTCGGTGTTGAGCGAGTAGGGGGTTTCACGTGGGTCGTCAGTGTCTGTGGTGGAGCGAATGAGGGGGTGCGTAGCTGGGTAGTCGCTGGGGGCGTCCTCGTCCAGACCCCAGTCTGCTGTATCAGGCGCCGATGCCTCAGCTGCTGCTGCTTCAGCTGCGCCCTCCGTAGCTGCTCGTCCCTCCACTCCTTCACTACTTCCTTCCATGGCCGCACGGGCCCGAACTCGGTGTGGTACTTGGACAGGTTCACTGTCACCGTGTCCGTCAAGGTGTGGAACGAGGCTATCTGCGGCCTGGCCCTCGAGTAGGGCACGCTCTTCTTCTTTGGGGGCCGCCTCGTAGGTAAGAGGCTGCGCACCGGGGGAATCGGCGCCTCCCCCAACGGTGGGGTCTGGGAAGGCTCGGAGGACGGTGAGGGCGTCCTCGCGGGTAGCGGGCCCATGGGTGGTGGACAGGGCCTTGGTGACGGTGTCGATGGTGGACTGCGACGGGAGGGAGCAGGAGGACATGATGCGATGGTAGACAGGATGGGAAGAGGTAGCAGGAGTTGCTGGAGGACTTAGCTCGTAGTAGGCCCCTCTTATATGCGTTTCTCGGGCGGGGTTCAATGCTTTGAAGTCCCGGATAGCCTGGTCGGCGAATACTCCGCTCCGGTCGACCCACTGATTCTCCGAGTCGGGGTACCCCTTCCATTTCACAAGGTACTGCAGTTTTCGCGTTCTCCCGAATCTCCGCGAGTCTAGAATCTTCTCGACTTCGTATTCTTCCTCCCCTTCTACTAGATCCGGCGGTGGGCGTTGATAGTTAGGCCCATGCGTTGCGGTCTCGTGGTATCTGGTGAGAAGATCGGTGTGGAACACCGGGTGGATACTCCACTGTGTGGGAAGTTCGAGGCGATAGTTGACAGAGGACATCACCTGTGCGACCTTAAAGGGGCCATGTCTTTTGGGCGCAAGCTTTGTGGTTGGCTGGTTGGTGCGCAGGTGGCGTCCTTCCAGCCACACGAGGTCTCCTTCCTTGTACTTGGGCGTATCTTTGTGTTTGACCCATGACTTCTGTGCCTTGATAAGGAGGGCCTTGGCCTGCGCTCTGGCCTCCTGGAATTGGTCAATTCTCAGCGCCACTTGGGGTATGGGTGATGGCCTATCGATCCAATCAGCGCGTGGGTTGTACCCCATTAGGAGATAGAAAGGGGACTTCCTGGTGGTCTCATGGGGCCAGTTGTTGTGCGTGAATTCCGCTATAGGGAGATAGGTCGCCCAATTGTCTTGCCTCTCATTAGTCCAGAAGCGGAGATATTGCTCGAGCCACTGGTTAGTCCGTTCTGACTGTCCGTCTGTTCGAGGGTGGTAGGCAGTGGAGACGTTCTGTGAGATCCCTAGGATTTTGCACAGTTCTCGCGTGAACTTGGATGCGAAACGTGGGTCTCTGTCACTAATGACTTTGGTGGGGAGCCCGAATCGCAGGAAGACGTGCTTAGCGTATAGAGCGGCGGTTCCCTCCGCGGTGATTTCCTCTTGGCAAGGGATGAAGACGGCTGCCTTGGTACAGTCGTGATCGGTGATGGTGAGGATCGAGTCAAACCCCTGCGACTGGGGTAACTTGGTGATGAAGTCGAGGGCGATAGTTTCGAAGGGGAGTGCCTCAGGGTTCGGGTAGATCGGGGATAGTGGTGCTCGGGTTGGTCGGTTGTTGGCTTTGTGCCTTTGGCACTCGGCGCATCCTTTGACGTAGTCCAGGACGTCTTGGGCGATGTTTGGCCACCAGTAGGAGCGTCCTACCAGTTGCGAGGTTTTGTTGATGCCTGGGTGTCCATAAACCGGTGGTGTATGGTGAGCGGAGATGATACTTCTCTTGTCATATAATCCGCCAGTCACCACCCGTCTTCCATCTTTGTACCAAGTGCCTTCGATCTTCTTTAGTCGATGTGCGTCGATCCATGGGCGAAGGTAGTCCTCGTCTTGGTGGTATGTCGCGTCTGGCCGCTCCATCTCTCCAGGTCCTATCGTCAGGGTGTTCGGCATGACGGTTTCTACTTGTGTGGCTCGCACGAAGAGCGCGTCAGGGAGGACCACTACGTCCTTGTTGTCGTTATCCCCCTGGTCATAGTCCGGTCTCCGGGAGAGTGCATCTGCCCTTCCGTTGGCTGTGCCTTTGATGTGGTGAATCTCAAAGTCGTATTCGGATAGTTCAAGTACTTCCCTGGCGATGCGTCTGCTTATCCTTTGTGGTGACCTCCAGTACTGCAGGTTGAGGTGGTCGGAGAATACCTTGGTTTTGTGTGGAGAGCCTGCGAGTAGGGGTCTCCAGTGGCGGAAGGCTTTGACGATGGCTAGCAGTTCCAGGTCGTAGATGTCATAGTTGCGTTCTGCTTCGTTGAGCGTCGCAGAGTAATAGCCTATGGGGTGTCGTTTACCGTCCTCTTTGCGTTGCAGGAGTACCGCACCCACCGCGAAGCCTGATGCGTCCACCTCCATCTCGAATTGTTTTGTGAGATCCGGGTGTGCCAGTACTGGTTCGCTTGTGACTAGCGTCTTGAGCTTTACGAAGGCGTCTTCCTCTGCTCGTCCCCATTGCCACTCCGTGTCTTTCCGAGTTAATCGGTTCAGCGGTCGTGCGTATGTGGCAAATCCTTTGATGAAGAGGCGATAAAAGTTGCAGAATCCGAGAAAAGATCGGACCTGTTTGACCGTGGTTGGTGTTGGCCAGTTGCGGATGCCAGCGACTTTGACAGGGTCCATGCGTGTCACCCCCTTTTCAAGGATTACCCCCAGGTAATCGATCGCCGGTGCGTGGAAGACACATTTTTCTGGTTTGAAGTACAAGTCATTGTCCTTTGCGATCTGGAGTATGTCACGTACAGCTGCGATATGGCCTGCGCGGCCGTTTCGGGAGGCGATGCCGATGTCGTCCATGTAGACGCGGATGGTGGTGCCCAGCAGCTCGTGTTTGCTGATGGTGGGTCCGCAGAGGGAGTCCATCATGTCCTGGAAGGTGGCCGGCGAGTTGGTGAGGCCGAAGTACATGACAAGTGGTTCGAAGAATCCATGGCGCGTTTTGAAGGCAGCTTTTTCTTCGTCGCCTTGCTTGATGCGGACATTGTTGTATCCCCAGCGGACGTCGAGTTTAGTGTAGATGTCCGCATTACCCAGGTCCGTGATGAGCTCCTGTATGAGCGGTAGGGGGTACTGATTACGCACGGTGAATGAGTTGATCTTTCGATAGTCCTGGACTGGTCGCAGTTTCCCATCCTTCTTCTTGACGAAGAAGAAGGACGACGCATAAGGGGATTTCGATGGTCGGATGTACCCCTTCTCCAGTTGCTCGTCGAGGAACTTGCGGAGGGCAATGTCTTTGTCGCGTGACATGGGGTAGATCTTGCAGTCGATGGCGGTTGGGGCGTCCTTCCTGAACTCGATGGCATGGTCCCAGGGTCGCGAGGGTGGGAAGCGATGTGATTCCTCTTCGCTGAACACCTTGGCGAAGTCCGCGTACTCTTCTGGGATCTCTGTTGCGTCAGTGTATTGTTGTGCTTCGATGGCCAGCTCCGTGGCCGTGGTGCGCGCCCTGACTGTCTCCCATTCGTCGTAGAGTTGTCGCACGGCATGGCGCTTCTCTTCTTCAGTGAACTCGGTAGGGGCGAATGCGATTGTTACCCCTCGCTCTTCTGGGTGTGTGGTTCGAAGGACCACTGGGTAGGCGTCTTCTTTGATGACGGCGTGTTGCCAGCTGATCTGTGGTTCGTAGGCGGCCAGCCATGGGTAGCCGAGGACGATGTCCTCGTTCCCTGTATCTGTGAGTAGGAACCGCATTGTTTTGTGGGTTCCTTTAGTCTGTACGTCGAGATCTGCGCAGTGCGTGATTAGTCCTGCCTTGTTCTCGGAGTTATCGATGTTCCATATCTTTTTGGGTGTCTCTAGCTTTTTGAGACCAATCCCCATTCGCTTCGCGAACGCGGGTTTAATGAAGCTGTCTGTGGCTCCCGAGTCCACCAGTGCTTTTACTTCGGCCATGTTGTAACTTGTTCGAACGGAAACTGGAATTCTCAACGATCGGTAGCGTGTGATTATTACAGAATTACAACGGAGCGCCCTCACCCAGGCCGACGGGTTCAGGCGTTTGGAAAACCCTCTTTTCCCCATAGTTCTTGGAGGACTAGGTCCTTTACTTCGTCTGGTGCTCCGGCTACTCCCTGGAGCCACTCCTGGGCTTGCTGTTGCGGGGTTACTGCCGCGCGGGCCTGCACTCTTGGTTCTTGGGTGTAGAAGTCTGTTTCCGACCTCCTACTACCACTGCTCTGCGCGTTGTTGCGATGCTGTGGGCAGTCGCGGCTGAAGTGTCCCTTCTGGTTACAGGTGTAGCAGATCACTTCCCTTGCGTCTCGGGGTGGCCCCCTTCCTCTGCCTCGTCCCCTTGGTCCTCCTCTGGGCGGATAGGGTGGTCTTTGTCGGTCGAGTATGAACTCTGCTCCGGCGAGCCTCCCCTGGGTGTCTTCTGCTTCTGCACCTCGTGCTCGCGTCCTGTCTGCGGAGGTGTCCATTGCGTTGGGGTTCTGGTGATGGGGGAGGTTCCTTGGTGTCCACCCGCTCTGGGAGTTTCCCCACGGGCTAGGGCGCGGAGTAGTTCTCGGAGTGGGTGTTTTTAGCGAGTTGAGACGTGCCTGTAGATGCATGTACTGCTGTTGCTTCTTCATCGCCGCTTGCTTCCATGCTTCGAACGTGGCGGGTTCGTACTGTTCGTAAACCTTGGCAAATAATGCCCTCGGTAGTCCTGCCGTGAATAGGTCCAGCGTTTGAGGGGCGTCGAGGTTGTAGTCAGCTTGTCGGGCTAGGCGTTCAAAGGTAGCCACATAGCTGTCAATGTCCCCGTCCTTCATGTGAACGTCCTTGCGCAGCTCCGCCTGCGCTTGCTCTTTCTCCATAGTGTTGGCGAATCGTCTGGTGAAGGCGCGAAGGGTCTCTTCCCAGAGGCGTCGGGTGTGTTCGGGGAATCCTGCCTCTGTCTGGCGCATCAGCCAGTCGGTCATGTACATCACCCATTCGTTAACTGTCTCTCCCTGGATGTAGCCGAGGAAGAGGAGTGATCGGCGGTAGTAGTTGCGCATGATGTCGCTCGTACTGTTGACTCCTTGATAGAGGTTCCACTGTGCTCTGAACTGCAGGGCCTTGGTGCGGTCTCCGTTGAAGACCATGGGCGGGTTGCCTTGGAGTCTGTCTGACGATCGAGGTGGGTTACCTATGGGAGCCATCCCCGGGAATCCGCCTCCCCCGGGTGGTCCTCCTCCGCCTCCGTGTCCTCCGCCCCCTCCGTGTGGGTGGCCTCCGCCTGGGCCTCCTCTAGGTGGTCCTCCTCCTTCGGGAGGGTCTGGTTCGTCAGGTCCAATGGCCCTCATGAGAGCTGCGTCGTCTGCGGTCATCCGATGTCCTGTGCCGGGGTCGATGGGGAGTAGATCTTCTGGGACTCCGTCTTGTGGTAGTTGTACCGGGTCCACTTGAAGTGCGTATGTTGGTTCTAGCTGGGTGGTTGTCATCTCGTCTGGTGGGTGAACGATGATCTGCTCAGCTTGGGGTGCTTCGTTAAGCGTAATCCCTCCTGCTAGGTTTGCTAGCTCTTCTTCTTCTTCCGCGTTTACTTGGGAGAGGTGATCTTCTTCTGACTCTTCGCTGCTTCGGTCTGATCCGGAGCCTTCTTCTTCTGTGGTGCTTGTGGTAGCTGCGCCGTCGATGGGTCCTACTCTTGCTTGGGGGACTACTTCGCTCTCTAGGATGTCGCACCGATAATCTCGTGTGGTTGGTCTGACCACTGTTTGTATTCCTGCGTCGTTTGTTGCGAGTATACACCAACAGGTATGCTCGAAGTTGAACTCAACTGGGTAGAATCGACTTGGTCGGGTAGGGAAATCAACGAAGTACCCGGTTTCTCCTCTGTGTGTCCTCCACCTAGCAGCTCTTAGATAGCGCGTGGGGACGTTCCGTTCTCCTCTGCTGGGGATGGTATACGATTGGGCTCGGTTTCGGTCCCACCGATCTCTTGTTGTGGACGCCACTGTGTCGTTGGTGAGGGTTAGCTTGGTCTTAATGTTGCGTTAGGCCCGTCCTAACGGTGCTCGACTTGAGCGGGGACAGAGTGGCGAGTTATACAGGGAGCGACTTAGCGAATATAAGTACACGACCTTAGAAGGAACGTGACCGCTACTAGCACTGGGGCAAAGTCCACCAGGCGCACGTGTTGCTGGGCGATCTGCCTGATCAAGGCCAGACGCGATAGGAGACAGAGTACGAGAAGGATGCAGACGAGGAGAGGAGGAGACAGGATCAGATAAGGATTCAAGAAGACCAAGCTAAGGAGCTCGGTCTTCGTACTGCCTACTAGTTATACAGTTGTCGAGGAGCTTTGAAGCTCCTCCTGAACGTAAGGTACCCAGTAGCGATAGTAGCTCGAACCCTACTACGACTATCCTAGGTATGAGTCAAGTCCGTACCATGTGATATCCGAAACACCGCTGACTGAGACGACTGTCCCTGACTAATACTAGGGTAGTCAGAACCCCGTGAGACTGTAGTCCGTACCAATGAGTCCGATCGCAACAATCGCGGTACTAGGGTTCGAGCTAGTTTAGCGATTCATTTCAGACTTTGTAAAGGGGCTTGAAAGCTACCTCTGTAACTTGTATAAGTAGTTGACTTCAAAGACCAAGATACACCATCTTGGTCTTCTTCAATTCACCGCTTCACTTGTCTTCTGCCTTAGGACCTTTGTGTCTCTGAATGTAATGCTCCACCGGGCGTTCTTCTTGCAATCTGGTACAAGGCGCGACACAAGTCCTAATGGTCACAGCGGATGTCGAAGTTACTCACACGATCGCTTACTAGCTCGCTGGAGAGACGTAGTAAGGTGGCTCAGAGGATGCACAAGGCAATGAGGGCACTAAGGCGATAATGGCCGTTGGTGGTCGTGATGTCCTGTGGTCAACAGATGGACAAAGAGTAGGAGGATGATGCGAATAGTATTAATGCCCCGTGGTCAACAGACAGGCAAGCCACCCCATGGTCAGCAGACAGGTGGTACTAAGAGTGGGTGGGATAGTCCAAGAAGTCAAGCTTAGGTCTTCAGCGACCATAGGCCCCTCTACTTATACATGTCTGAGGAGCTTTGAAACTCAGCTCAGAACTCTAATATACGGATCCTAGGAATGAGTCACTTCGAGTCAGATAACAGTCAGCCAATGGCATAAGGCACTCATGGCATGAGTCAGAGATAAGGGAGTCGTGGTGTATGGGCGCAATTGGCAGCCAATCATAGTACAGTATCACATCAGAATCAAGGCACAATCGATCAGAACGTACGAGTCACAAACACGAGGCAATCTAGGCCGGTCCAGGCACAAGCTCATCTGGACCCATCTGGTGCAAGTCTAGCCAGGTCACGTGATGGGCGGGCGCTAAAGTCATGTGCACTATTCCCAAAACTCTTGTGGTTTCTTAGCGTAATTGGGATGACAGTAGTAGTCAGGTGACTTAGCTCGGTCTTCTCGGGCATACTCAGCCACGAGTTTTCTTACTTCTTCCTCTTCTTCTTGCACCTTTTCTGCACATGCTCTTCTTACAGTGGTGCCAAGGGGTCGTTCAGGGTGTGCTGAGGGACAGATTGTAACACTGAAGGAGTGACTAGGGATTGCCTTCGAGCATATCTGTCATCTCTAGGAATATGTATCGGGCTTACAAGTGCCCTATCGATTATCTGCTAAGTTGTGAATGCCCTACTACTGTGTCCAAGTTGGACTAATGCTCACAGTGGTGTTACAAGAATGCAGATATGGGTAAGTTTGTCATGGGAACAGGTACACTTGGGGAGTCAGGGTCTGGGCTGTTGATGTCAATACTGGCAGGAGTGTGAGTTCTGAATAGTGTTGGGGAAGTTCGGTCTCAGACCGATCCAAACTCGGTTTGAACCCAAACCCAAACCGTTTAAATGGTTTGGGTTTGAAAATTCAAAAAAAAAACCGAACCACTTGGTTTGTGGTTTGGGACCCCCAAACCAATACCAAACCATTCCAAACCAATTATTAAAAATTATTTAAATTTGTTAAATAATCACTCAATAAATGGTTTCAAACTTGGTTTGAACCAAGTTTGAACTGAGTTTGAACCAAAACAGACAGTTAAATTTATTATTATAAGAAAATATTCATGTTTTTGGTCTATTAACTGGTTTGAACTTGGTTTGAACCAAACCAAACCGATTAAGAAGCAATTTAAAATGTCCTTTTTAATCGGTTTGAAATGGTTTGGAGTGGTTTGGAGCAGTTTAAAGCAGTTTGGTCCGGTTTGGTTTCGGTTTGGCAAAAATTAAATGGTTCAGTTTCCGGTTTGGCCCAAACTGGCTCAAACCGAACCAAACCGAACTTCCCCAACACTAGTTCTGAAGGGTCCTACTCCAAGTGTTGAAGGTACAATGCTGATAGTGTACCACTGTCTGTTTTTTGCTGAGTAATCAATGTATGCCCACTGGCAGATGTCGTCAAGATAATGGATCTGTTGGTATTTCTGTGTGTTGGGGTTAGTGTTGGGGAAGTTTGGTTTGGTTTGGTTTGGGCCAGTTTTGGCCAAACCAGAAACTGAACCATTTAATTTTCACCAAACTGAACCCAAACCGGCCCAAACCGCTTCAAACCATTCTAAAACCGTTCCAAACCATTCCAAACTGATTACAAAAAGGTGTTTTAAATTGCTTTTTAAATGGTTTAAACGGTTTGGTTCAAACCAAGTTCAAACCGAGTTTAAACCAGTTACGACCAGGTTTAAACTTAATTTGACACCAAAAACATGAAATATTTTTAATAATAATAAATTTAACCATTTATTTTGGTTCAAATTCAGTCAAACTTGGTTCAAACTTGGTTTGAACTCAGTTTGAACCAAACCAAACCATTTAAGGACAAAATATAAAATAATTTTTAATAATTTTTCTTAATCGGTTTGGAATGGTTTGGCATTGGTTTGGGGGTCCCAAACTGCAAACTGAACCATTTGGTTTATTTTCAGAATTTTCCAAACCCAAACCAATTAAATGGTTTGGGTTTCAGTTCAAACCGAGTTTGGATTGGTCTGGGACCAAACTTCCCCAACACTAGTTGGGGTGAAAAATGAAGTATCCCTCGGTTCCTTTGTGTTCTTTCCAGACCACGGCTCCTTTGATTCTGTCAGAGAGCTCATCAGTACTATAGCACTCAATGTATTCGGCCCGGAACTGAGATTGGCTGCAACTAGATGTTGCCACTGAGAGACTTGACTTAATGTAATGCCACCACAGGGGCATTAAGTATGACGTGTACTCATAAGTCAACGGGATCAGAAGTGCGCAGGTCGGTTAGGACTCAGTTTGGTGATGGACAAGTATCACTTGGTCTCCCAGGGACACAAGGATAATAGTGGAGGACAGGGCTCAAGTGTAAGGGCGAGTGTAACGCCACCACAGGGGCGTTAAGTACGACGTGTACTTCGTAAGTCAATTGGGATTGGAAGGGCGCGAGTCTGTTAAGACTCAGTTCAGTGATGAACAAGTACCACTAGGTCTCCCAGGGACACTAGGGCAATAGCAGGAGTCAAGGCTCAAGCGTAGAGGTGAGCAGAAGCAAGGACTCAAGCACAGAGGCGAGTCGAACAGGGATCGTGAGGCAAAGACAATGTGGTATTACACAAGAAGTCAAGTCTACCGTACAAGCTAGGTAGGGCGTGACTTATATACTAGTACAGGGTGTTTGTAGACTACAAACACATGGCGCGATCCTAGGGTGCGGGCCCTAGCGAGCTAATCGAGTAATATGAAAGGAGAATCTGTAAATGGAACAAGGAGATTCCGCGGGGGCACGCGGAAGTCAGATGGCGTCTGCGGACTCTAAAAGTTGTAAAATCGGCCATTGTAATGGTCAGGCGGTGGATGCGAGATAGAAGCCGAAGACAGGAAAGAAGCGGGTCATGGGTAAAAGTACATGCGAACATGAGGCAACATAACAGAGGAAAGATAAGCAGCAGTCCGAGTTCGTAACATTACCCCCCCGTCAGACTCGAAGTCGCCACGACTTCGACTAGTCACTAGTGTAATAACAGTCCTCTTCAGGCACAACGTTGGTAGGTGTGGGAGATGGAGTGTGGGGGCAGGTGTGACGGTGCAGGAACATGTAACGTCCGGACTCACCACACTCCCTACACCACTCATATAGCAGACACCGGATTTCGTCGTGCCTTGCGTTGTACCTTAGACACTTGCCGCACCACCTTGGGCGGCTGTCAGGGTCGATGTACGAGGGGGACATGGGGGAGAGTCGGCGGATGAGGCAGACACTAGACCTGTGGACGCGGCTACCGCACCACTTGCACGGCTCTCGCTCTCGCCGGTCTGGGCACTGAGCCACGAGGTGCTCCATGGACTTACACTGGAAACACTTGCGCTGCCGCTGGCGTCCTTCTCCGTGAAGGCACGGCATCTCACACGGTCCTCCACTACGAGGGGGGAGGGGAATAGACTCTGACGCTGTTCGTGGACGTGTCGGTTTTGCGTGGAGGTCGGCATATTTGTCGGTAATAAGGGGAATGACACGCGAGTACTGGAGACGCTTTCGTACGCTTGACATGTCCATGTCGAGGTGGAACTTGTCCCGAGTAAGCTCTACCTCCAGTCGTCTGACATCCGCGCGGCGCGTAATAATCGCGTCCCGACACGTCAGGCATTCTTGTAGTCGAGAGATGTCCATGTGGACCCGTGGGGCCCGCAACTCTGCGAGCACCTCGTCCAAGACCATTGCGCAGGGGTCATGAGGGTGGAACATATTGATCTGGTTGTCGGTGACGTATTGGGGTAACTGTTCCCCCTGAACTGCGACCAGGTAGACCTGCGAGACATAGCAAGGCTCCCCTTTGCCCATCGTACCAATGACTTCCTGGTAGTTCCACCGATAGTAAATGAACTTGGCAGTACTCTGTGGGTAGCCCGGGTTGCCGATCAACAGTGGGAAAAAGAAGGGGGAGGCAGGGTCGTTGTGGAAGAAGGGGAGGCCTGGGTCTGTGGCGTCTTCCTCCTCCTCTTCCTCGTCGTCAAGCAGGGCGAGTCTGGGATCTGGTTCAACTTGGCGTGTCTGAGGTCAGGGCGTGAAGACGTGGTCCATCCCTGCTGGGAATGGGGGAAGGGGGACGTGAGCGGTCAGGACTGCTGGGGCTTCGAGAGGGGGAGGTGGTGTAAGGGAGTACGGGGTTAGGGCGTCGTGCCCCTTGATGGGTGTGTCAACTTTTGGCGGTGGTAAGGACAGCGTGGGGAATGTGGGTTCGGGAGACGCAGATGGGGATAAAGGGGTAAGCGGCTCCTCCAGCTTCGAGAGTGCCGCTGCAGCGAGAGCAAGTACTGGGAGTGGGGGCGAGCTAGGACACACAGAGTACGGCGTGCTACCGTCTACTTCAGACGGGACACCCAAGTCCTGTGATGGTACAATTAGATTCTCGAGGATGACCTCGACAGGGCGGCAAGCGGGGACAGTGGAGATGATAGGAGTGGAAGACATGTGGAAAATAGGAACGGGGACGAGGGGTGGTAGGCGTCGATGGGGCATCCTTTATATCTTTCATCCAGCCCCTTCGGCGGTAGGATTTAGGTGGTAGAAGTCGGCGATAAGTTCTGGCGCATGTCGTACATTCTCGAGTGGTTCCCACGAGCTGTCACTTATGGGAAATCCCTTCCATTGGATCAGGAATTGGAGCTTGCACCCTCTACCGTGCAGTCATGACTGCAGGATGCGCTCCACCTTGAATTCTTCTTCTCTGTCGATAAGGTCAGGTGGGGGTCGCGTGAAGTTTGCACCGTGTAGTTCCGTCTCCTTATATGGGGTGAGGAGATTGGCGTGGAACACAGGGTGGATCTTCCATGTAGCGGGGAGTTCCAATTCGTAAGAGATGTCTGATAAGACCTTCATAATGCGGAAAGGTCCGTGATGCTTCGGACCGAGTTTGGCGGTTGGGTAGAAGGTTCGCAGATTCGTACCTTCTAGCCAGACCTGGGCTCCTTCCTGATATGGAACAAAGCACGTCTTCCCTCGCTTCATCATCAATTCTTGCGCATGCTTGATGCAGTCCTGCGCATGTTGTCACCTGATAACCATTTCTTCGAGGTGCTGTTCGACGGATGGGGATGTCGTAGGCTTCGGCATCCACATGGTACGTGGTTCCCAGCCCATGATAAGTGAGAAAGGTGACTCTTTTGTTGTTGCATTTGGCCAGGCATTGTGTGCAAATTGTGTGACTGGTAGCGCCTCGGCCCAGTTGTCCTGCTGCACGTTGCTCCAATGTCGTAGATACTGCTCCAGCCATTGATTCGTGCGTTCTGACTGTCTGTCCGTCTGAGGATGGTAGGCAGAAGAGATGTTTTGGCGAATGCCGAGGACTTTGCAAAGGTTCTTCATAAAGGTGGAGGTAAATCGGGGATCTTGATCTGTGATAATCTTCCGGGGGATGCCGTAGTGCGGGTACATGTGACGCAGATAGAGTCGCGCTACTCCTTCTGCGGTTATTGACTCGTGACAGGGGATAAAGATGGCTGCTTTCGAACAGTCGTGGTCTATGATCATCAGGATGGAGTCATACCCATCAGACACTGGGAGTTTCGTGATGAAGTCCATAGCTACGACTTTGAATGGTTCGGCGTCTGGGTCTGTGGTGATGGGGAAAAGGTGTGGCTTTTGTCGGTGCGTGTTGATTTTGTTGGCTTGACACGTTGCGCAACCCTTGATGTAGTCTTCCACATCTTTGCGCATGCTGGGCCACCAGTAGTCACGGCGAAGAAGTTCGAAGGTGTTTGCGATTCCAGGGTGTCCCATAGCGGGAGTATCGTGGAAAAAGGTGATTACCCCCCGTTTAAGATTGTTGTCGCCCATGACAACCAAGGCGTCGCCTTTCCACCACAGCCCCCCCACCTTCTTCAGGTTATGGGGCTCAATCCAACACAGTATGTCCTTCTCGTCGAGGTTTTGCGAAATTTGGGTCCAGATGTCCATGTCGTGCATTGACATCTCCGTAGCGTGGATAAATCGTTCGGCGGGGAGGACGATAATGTCATTGTTGTCCTCCTCGTCGACTATGTAGTCCACTCGCCTCGACAGGGCGTCTGCACGGCCGTTCTTGGCTCCAGAGACATGTTTCAGTACGAAGTCGTACTCTGACAGCTCCAGGAACTCGCGCGCCACTCGACGACTAATTCTTCGTGGTTCTTTCCAGTACTGAAGGTTGGCGTGGTTGGTGTGGATGATGATTTTGTGCGGAGAGCCAACGAGGTACGTTCACCAGGCTCTCAATGCTTTTACAACGGCCAAGAGTTCTCGGTTGTAGATGTCATGATTGCGTTCTGCTGCACTGAGTGATTCAGAATGGAATGCGACAGGGTGTAATTTTTGATCCAGGCCGAGCTGATTCAGCACGGCTCCGATGGCTACGCTCGAGGCGTCGACTTCTAGTTCGAATGGCTTTAAGAAGTCAGGGAATAACAGTGTGGGTTCACGTCCAATACACCGTTTGATGTTCGTGAACGCGTCTTGCTTGTCTTGCCCCCATCGCCATGGCGTGTCTTTTTGTGTGAGGTTATGAAGCGGTCGCGCTAGCGAGGAGAATCCTCGGATAAACTGGTGGTAGAAGTTGCAAAACCCAAGAAATGCGCGTACTTCCCGGAGGGTTTTCGGGGCCTGCCACTCCTGGATGCCCCATACTTTAACAGGGTCCATATGCAGGTTCCCATGGCCTATGATCAGCCCCAAGTACTCCACTTTGAGGACCTCGAACTCGCACTTCTCCAGTTTGATGTACAGATCGTGCTCTTCGCATAGGCGGAGAACCTCATGGAGCACTGCGCGGTGGTGAGGATAGTTGATGGCAGTCACAATTAAGATATCATCCATGTAGACGATTACTTCGTTGGTGAGGACGAGGGGTCGAAAGATGGTGTCCATCATTTCTTGGAACGTCGAGGGGGAGTTTGTAAGGCCGAAGTACATAACCAAGGGTTCGTAGAGTCCCTGGTTCGTCTTGAATGCAGCTTTCCACTCATCGTCCTTTTTGATCCATACGTTGTTGTAACCCCATTTGATGTCAAGCTTCGAGTATAGGCGTGCTCCGCGTATGCGGTCTACTAGCTCAGGGATGAGGGGGAGGGGGTAGTGGTTTCGAACGGTGATTTCATTCAACCGTCGGTAGTCCTGTATGGGGCGTAGTCTGCCATCCTTCTTTTTGATGAAGAAGAACGGGGATGCGTATGGTGACTTTGACAGGCGTATGTACCCCTTCTCTAGTTGCTCAGTGAGAAATGTCGTGAGCGCTTCTTGTTTGTTCTGCGCGAGGGGATAGACTTTGCAGTCAAGTACGGCTGGGGCGTTAGGTAGTAGGTCGATGGTGTGGTCCCAAATACGTGACGGAGGGAAGCGATGGGATGCCTCTTCGTCAAATATTTTGCGATGGCGATGGTACTCCGTTGGGACCATTTCTTCGAATGTCCTTTGTTCCTTCTTTGCCGCTTCTCGCTGCGCTAGCTCCGACGCAGTCCTCGTCCTTCGTAAAAGCGCGATCTGGGGCTCACACTCATCGTCCATGAGTTGCTCCTACGCCTCCTCGTCAAGTTCATACGTCTCCAACGCCCGAATGGATGCTTCCATGGGCGTGGCTTCGTCTGACAAGTGAAGGCTCGAGACCACTACCGGCTGAAACTCTTCGTTCAGCGTTGCGTCTCCCCACTTGATGCTTGGCTCAAAAGCCGTAAACCAAGGGTACCCGAGAATGACTTCGTCCCTTCCTAGATTCGTAACCAGGAAGCGAAGCGTTCTTTCCTCTTTCCCTGTTTTCACGGTGAGGTCCATGTATTGGGTGATGGTGCCATCCTGGTTATGGGTGCCATCTACATTCCAGATGCGGATAGGGTGAGTGACGTCTCTTGTCCCGATCTGGAGTCGTTTAAGAAGTGTAGAGCATATAAAATTGTCCGTTGCCCCTGAGTCGATAAGGACTTGTTGTTCGGCTGTTGCGTGTGCAGATTTAAACAGAACTGGAATTTGCATGGATCGATATCTGCTAGTGTACACATTTAAGTTTAAAGCTCTAGCCCAGGCCGCCGGGTTCAAGCGTCGAGAAAATCCTCTCTTCCGAATAACTTTTCGACCATGAGGTCGCGCACCTCCTGAGACTGTGCCTTCATCGCTGCGATCTGTACGTCTGCCTGCTCCTCATTTGAAAGGACGCGATTAGCTGATATGGCGATAGTACTGAGGGTGGGAGCTGATATGTTTGCAGTCGGGGAAGGGGGGAGCGCAGCTCACGAGGGACCAGCGGGTAATGCCATGGCAGTGCTGGTTGCAGCCACGCGCATGCCTTTTTGTGGACAGTTACGCGAGATGTGTCCTTGAGCACAGCATCTAAAACATTGTCCCTCCTTCTGAAGTTGGGCTTTGTCGGTATCAGTGAGGGCCACAGAGGCTCGGGCGCGTCCAACATCCATGGCGTTCGGGTCGCGCGTTCTGTTAAGGGCCTGGACCCACTGCTCTTGGCTGTGTCCCCCCTTTCGGTTACGCAACGGTTTGTTTTTGCCCAGGCGATCCTTTAAAATAAGGTATTCAGCCTGTTGAAGTCGTGCTGCCGCCTTCCACTGCTCCCAATTGACGGGATGCTGGAAGCGGATAGCGTTAATGACTAACTGGTTGGGTAATCCATCTTGGAAAATGTCGAGGGTGGTGGCTTTGTCGGGGTTATACCCAGCCTTGATAACAAGGTTCTCAAAGGTGGCTATGTACGTGTTGATGTCCTCACCCTTCATGGTGAGGGTTTGGAGTGATTTGTGGGCATTGGTACGTTCAGCCGAGTCGAAGTAGGCGGCTACGAATCTGTCTCGGACAGTTTGCCATAAGACCATGTTTCCACGATCCACTCCGTTGGCTACTTGTTCATTAAGCCACCGTGCTTGTTCTGCCACCCAGTCGTCAACGAGAGGTCCTCTGATGTAGGAGAGGAAGGTCATGGCGCGTGAAGAGGGAATTCTAAGCTGGTCGACATCTGGGTTCATCCCTTCATAGAGATCAAACGCGAGCAAGAAGGCCTTGCTCTTGTCCCTCGCTCCTGTGAACTCTGGGGGGGGGTTTCCCCCTAGTCTTCCGTGGCCTCCAGGCGCAATTATCGGAGCAGCCCCTCCTGGTGCAGCGCCACCTGCGCCACCGCCACCGCCACCTCCTGCGCCACCTGCTGGGGCGGTACTGGGCGGTACTGGGGCTCCTCCTCCTCCTGAGCTAGAGGCTCCTGAAGGTCCTCCTCCTCCTCCTCCAGCTCCTCCGCTGGTGAGTGTCGTGCTAGCTGAAGCCTGTTGCGACATTGCATAGGATGGAAAAGCGGTTGTAGGTAAGTTTGTTGTGGGGACGGGTACACTTGGGGAGTCGGGGTCTGGGCTGTCGATGTCGATGCCACTAACGGTGTGGGTTTTAATGGGTCCTACTCCGAGTGTGGGAGGTACGATGCTGATGGTGTACCAGCGTCCCTGCTTTGGCGAGTAATTGATATATGCCCACTGGTGGATGTCGTCAAGATAATGGATTTGTCGGTATTTCTGTGTGTTGGGGTGGAAAAGGAAGTATCCTTCAGTTCCGTCGTGTTCTGCCCAGACTGCAGCCCCTTTGATTTTGTCAGAGAGCTCGTCGGTACTGTAACGTTCGATATATTCGGCCTGAAACCGAGACTGGCTGCGACTAGATGTCGCCACTGTGAGAGACTTGACTTAATGTAACGCCACCACAGGGGCGTTAAGTACGACGTGTACTTCGTAAGTCAATCAGGATCGGAAGGGCGCGAGTCCGTTAAGACTCAGTTCGGTGATGAACAAGTACCACTAGGTCTCCCAGGGACACTAGGGCAATAGCGGGAGTCAAGGCTCAAGCGTAGAGGTGAGCAGAAGCGAGGACTCAAGTGCAGAGGCGAGTCGAACAGGGATCGTGAGGCAAAGACAATGTGGTATTACACAAGAAGTCAAGTCTACCGTACAAGCTAGGTAGGGCGTGACTTATATACTAGTACAGGGTGTTTGTAGACTACAAACACATGGCGCGATCCTAGGGTGCGGGCCCTAGCGAGCTAATCGAGTAATATGAAAGGAGAATCTGTAAATGGAACAAGGAGATTCCGCGGGGGCACGCGGAAGTCAGATGGCGTCTGCAGACTCTAAAAGTTGTAAAATCGGCCATTGTAATGGTCAGGCGGTGGATGCGAGATAGAAGCCGAAGACAGGAAAGAAGCGGGTCATGGGTAAAAGTACACGCAAACATGAGGCAACATAACAGAGGAAAGATAAGCAGCAGTCCGAATTCATAACAGCGAGCGAAAGCAGGGACTCAAGCATAGAGGTGAGTCGAACAGTGATCATGAGGCAAAGATGATGTGGTTTTACACAAGAAGTCAAGTCTACTGTACAAGCTAGGTAGCACATGCCTTATATAGTAATACAGGGTATTTGTCAGAGACAAATACAAGACGCAATCATGAGTCAATAGAGAAGCCCATGGAAATCACATATCGTACAGGATGGACAGAGAATCATAACACGTGTGGACCATCTGTGACTCAGTTATACTATTCGTGATGAGATTCTGGGTGTAACTGTCATTATCATCCCAGGCTTCTGCATTCCAAGGACTGAGTGGGTGTGGTAGCGTCCCATCAATGTACTAGCGTACGTGGCAACCACGGAACATCCTCCACATCCTAGTACGCCAGGTTGCCCAGTTGTCCTTGGTCAGTGGCTCGATCATGCAAGTCACTTGGGAATCAGGGGCCTTAGCTTCAGGGATATAGAGCTCCTCCTCCTCCTCCTCAGAGGATTGGTGCTCGTCCTCATCTGTGAATCAATAAGGGGGCATAGTTGTAATATAGGGGTTAAGTGTTCTTTGTGCAGGGAGAGATGATAAAGATGGTTATAATGCTGTATAATATCCTGGCCTGAGGTTTTAAGCTATGGGGCCAGGGCCCATAACCTATAGAAATATATTATGATGGTCACACCCAAAGGGGATGAGCAAGTGAGATGAGCATCCACTGTTAGGGAGCTCTACCCCTATTCAATAGGCTTGACGCAGTCTTTACACATCAGGTAAGCTACTTCATGTGCCATCATGATACCGGAACAATCCAAGAACTAGTGTATTGCATGGGTTAAGGTACCCGCACGGGTATAGGGTAAGGGTATATATGGGTACAGGTACGGGTACAACATCTCAGACCCTTAAAAAACCCGCACCCTTCAGGTGGGTCTTATGAGTTCTATGGGTATGTACAAGGGGTATGTATACACCAGGCTCAGCTAAAAAAAGTAGGTGGCTAACTTGAAGTAACTATGCGATTGACTAAACTACTAGTATCCTCCACACCACAGGGCACAACATTAATGCGCCACACAAGGTTCTGTTCAATATATGTTAGCACTCCGCCGAAGGTTGAATAAAGTGTTCTTGTCATACCCGAGTGTTTCCGCAGAATGCCCCCTTCCAACCCCAAAAAAAATGCACCTGAGTTACAGGCTGCAAGCTCACACAAGAGAAAGGAGTCGACTTGTGTCCTTGAGAACACTGACCCATTACTTCCAAAGAACAAACCAAAGGCTGCTGTCAAGAGAAAGCTAGTTCATCATGCCTCCAAAGATACCAACATGTCCACGCACCCCAGTCCATCAACTCAAAGGGCCTCTGTTGACACCAAAGAGGAAAACCCACTGAACAATGGTGACAGCATCAACCCAAGTGCATGCCCAATGGTGATGGCACAGAACCATGAGCCAGCTGATGGGAGCGATGTCGAAGAAGAGCCTGGCTCCCTCATGGAGGTTGACAATGACGAGCTTGACAAGAGTGCAGAATCTGAAATAAGTAAGAAGCCCACCACAGTGCCAGCGATATTATCAGCCTAAAAATGTTCATAGGGCGACTCTCAAAGGACTGGAACTCAACCGTTTACACCTTTTTCAAACCCCTGCCCACTGTCAAGCACATTGATAACCGCCGTGTTCATGTCTTCGAGTGTAGAGCACTGCACTGCAAAGGGAGGAAAGTACCCATGATACGTTTGGCGCTACTTGGACACAGGGGATGCAAAATCGACAAGCAACTTGCGGTGACATGCAACAGTGTGCTGGGGTAAGGAGGCTGTAGATGCTGCAAGGGAAGCAAAAGACGTTCACGCAGCTCAAGATGCCATGGCAAAAGCAAAGCCAATGGATGGTTCACTTACTGCAGTATTTGAGCACATTCATAAGACAAATCATGTAATGTACTCACATTGCCAACATACAAGTGCTGAGTCCTGGTATGTCACTCTTGAGCCCAGAGAATAGGGCTGGTCACAGTGCTGACTCTGTTGTAGAGCAGAGATCGTTCATTGGGTTGCTGAAAGTATGTGGCCATTCAACATCATCAAGGATCCTGGCTTTCTGAGGTTGATGAAAGCCAGTAGAATAGACTACCATGTTCCTTCACCCAGCACAGTATCCCGTGATGTCAAAAAGGTCTTCACATGTTGTCGCCAGAGGATTGCAAAATTTCTCCAAGTACATATCATCACGTCAGTATTATCTGGTCATTATTCCAAATACTGAACTCACCAGGAACACAACGGTAGCTTGAGCTTTGCCACAGACACGTGGATGTCGCCAAACCATAAACCATATGTGGCAGTCACAGTCCACTTTGAACAGGATGGGGTGCCCATGTCAATGCTCCTTGACCTGGTTGAGGTTTCCAAATCACACTCAGGGTTGAATCTTGTTGCTGCCTTCACAACAATTCTTGCAGAGTTTGGTATCATGAACAAGGTACTACATTTATCATAATGGTTAACTTAGACACCACTCATCAGATCCAGATCCTTAGCATCACTTGTGACAACGCAAGCAATAATGACATGATGGTCGATGAGCTCAAGGACCTCATTGAGGGCTTCTCTGGGGCAGGGAACCAAATGTGTTGCTTTGCACATATAATCAATCTCATTGCACAAACTGTTATTTGACAGTTTGACGTACCTAAGTCAAAAGAGGGAGAGTTTGTTGACACAGCCATGGAAGAGCTGCATGAATTGGCCTCAGACATTGAGGCTGAAGAAGTGTTGACATGAGCCAACAATCCCAATGGAGTTGACGATGACAAATATGACGATGATCTTGAAGGCTGGGTGGATGAACAGGGTGCATTGTTGGCATGGGATCTGAGAGAGCTTGAGGGTGACGTACAGCCTGTATGAATGGCTCTGGTAAAGGTGTGTCCCTCCAAGTTGTTACTTGTACAACTGCAAAGTTGAAAACAAAAAAATTATGTTACTGTATCAGAGGTCAAACTCATTGATATGCCACATTATTGGAACTGTAACGTTAATGCCACATTATTGTAGCTCCACAAAGTGGCTTATGTGATCAAGAACTCACCTACACTTATCCTCCTGAAGTGGTTCTCGACATTGGACTTGGATGTCACATGATGCCCCAGGATGTATCAATGCAATGGAACTCAACATATGATATGCTTGTGTTTGCTGTGAAATATCAAGATGCACTCAACACCATCACTGGTGATCGCAATATGAAATTCCAGTGGTACAAGATGGACAACACTGAGTGGGTCATTGCTCAACAGCTGTGCGAAGTCCTGAAGGTCGGTTATTGCTACCACACTGATTTCCTTGATCTCTTTACTTACCCTTGCATTGTCTGTAGGTTTTCAAGGATGCTACACTTTTTTTCTTGCGTAATGGCACACCAAACATCGTGACCATCATCCCTGCCATGGATTGCATTGACAAAGTCTTAGCTACCAGTGCATCTGACTCACAGTATACTATATCAGTACAGGCTGCACTTACGATGGGAAAGAAGACCCTCAATCAATATTACAGCAAGACCAACCATTCCGAAGTCTACAGGATCGCTATGGGTGAGTACCAGCACTCTGATTGATTGTTGCCGGATGCCAACATGATAATGATCATGCTTGCAGTCCTCCACCTTCAACACAAGCTCCATTATTTTCGGGATGCAGGGTGGGAGGAAGACTGGATTGAGACAGCAGAGAAGCTTGTATGACGTTGATTCGAGACCAACTACTGTTCTGACTCAGATGAAACTCAAGTTGTGATTGACAAGGTGCATAGCTAACAGCCTAGCAGTTACTTTTTTTGCCTTGTCTCAGAATAATGACAATCTCATAGGTTGCCACTGTATTGACCTCAAGAAACATGTTTGACGACCTTCCTGCACTTGCTGCACCCAAACCTTCAGAACTACGGGGCAAATTTGACTGTTACCTCAGCACTGACCCAGAGTACATCCCAAACATTCTTGTGTGGTGGAACAAACGACGCAACACATACCCCAGACTCTCAAGGATGGCGTTAGATTACCTCTTGATACCGGGTAAGCGGCTCTTTATTTGGACCACACAATCTTGTACTCATTGCCTCTGTAGCAACATCCATTGACATCTTCAGCAAGGGCCAAATTCTTCTATCACACATTCGCTCTTGTTTGTTGGTTCAGTCAACACGCGCTCTGATGTGTGTTGAGGCATGGAGTATATTGGGGTATGTGAATGATCGGGACGTCAAAGCAGCTACTTCACTTCCAGAAGTTGAGGGAGAGGAAGAGGAAGAGGAATTGCATGAGGATTGGGATGCTATTAAGCTTGAGTAAAGTCTAGATCACATAGTAATATTTTGGCCAAACTTTCTGTGAAGTATATTGCTATACCCTTCGTGCAACCCCTGCAGGTTTTTTGCACCTGCCAAACCCACGAATACCCTCACCCTTACCTGCCAAAACCCGTACCCTTGTGGAGGGTCATGGGTTTAGACGGGTAAGGGTATGGGTTGAAAACTTTACCCTGGGGTTACCTGTGCTATTCACTACCCATGTT
Source organism: Lactarius deliciosus (assembly GCA_021525775.1). Taxonomy (NCBI): domain Eukaryota; kingdom Fungi; phylum Basidiomycota; class Agaricomycetes; order Russulales; family Russulaceae; genus Lactarius; species Lactarius deliciosus. Next base: position 148,823 of record JAKELK010000093.1, read on the forward strand.
CCCCATCCCCATCCCCATCTCACCTACACCTACCCCCATGTTCCCCATCCCCATCCCCATCCCCATCCCCATCCCCATCCCCATCCCCCCCACACCCACCCCCATGTTCCCCATCTCCATCCCCTCCACATCCACCCCCATGTTCCCCATCTCCATCCCCTCCACACCCACCCCCATGTTCCCCATTCCCATCTCACCTACACCCACCCCCACATCCCCATCTCACCTACACCCATCCCAGTGTTCCCCATCCCCATTCCCCCTACACCCACCCCCATGTTCCCCATCCCCATCCCCCCCACACCCACCCTCATATTCCCCATCCCCATCCCACCCACACCCACCCCCATGTTCCCCATCCCCATCTCACCTACACCTATCCCAGTGTTCCCCATCCCCCCCATCCCCACCCCCATGTTCCCTATCCCCATCCCACCTATGCCCATCTCCATATTCCCCATCTGTCACGGTACGCAAAGTGAACACTTACTTACGGTGATGACCTTGTTAGTAAGTTGTAATGTGTCATGGACTAGTTATATCAGTCAGTGGACTCGTAGTATCACATGCCGATGTGGCATGACTCATACCTAGGATAGCGATAGTAGGGTTCGAGCTACTTACTGCTATTAGTCGTACGGATTCGAGAGGAGCTTCAAAGCTGCCTCATACATGTATAAATAGTGGACAGACAAGACCAAGATAAGCCATCTTGGTCTTCTTCAATCACCACTTCATTCTCCTCTCTGCCACGCGAGTTTCACTTGTCTCTCAGAGCAAGTTGTCTTCATTGATACGCCTAGTGACTCGAACTGTCCTAGTGCTTCATCATAACGGTCACGTGCCCTATCAAGCGCCGTGTGCACGTGCTCAAGTCACGAGACTTGTACTTCGAGATATTTCGCTAAGTCGTGAACGTCCTTACGCAGTCCAAGTCGGACTAACGCCAGTGGTGGCGTTACATTAAGACCAAGATCCCTCATCGTGGCGTTCACAACTCGAGACCAGTGGAGAAACTTTCAAACATACTCCCTTGAACGAAGGGGAGACCGCAACAGTACCAACACAATTCCTAGGAGCAGCTCTGGTGGAGAGAATACCTGAGGAGAAACCTGGCTACTTCGTAGACTTCGCATCGGGACCCACCCGATACCGACCAGTTGAGTTCAACTTCGAGAACTTGTGCTGGGTGGAGATTACATGGAACCCCATAGACCACCGATTCGACGTAGTGCGACCAGCAGGAAGAAACTACAACTGCGACATTGACACAAGAGGACTACCTACGCGAGAACAGTGGGGACACATCAACGGACAACCCTGAAGAGGAACCTAGCACATCCGAACCTAGAACCCCCGCACCATCAGAAACAAGTGGAGAAGAAGAAACGTCCAACGCCGGCGACGAATCAGAGATTGAAGGAGTAATCCAAACAGCTGAGTCCCTTCGCATAAACGAACCCGAAACAATCCACGTACACTCCCCTGCAGCCATGGCTACCGCAACTATAACACAAGAAGAGCTCACTGCCGAAGAAGTACAACGAATCACAGAAGAAGCTGAAGCCCACCTACGACCCATCAACCCCACTACTGGGCATCGCATGACTGCGGACGACGCAGCCATCTTCCGAGCAGTAGGACCGGACATCCCAGACCCGCCACCCGGAGCAGGTGGACCCGCACCACCCAGAAGGCCAGGAGGTAACTTCGGCCAAGGCCCACCGAACCCGCCAGGAGGAGGCGGAGGGGGACGACACCCGCAGTTTGGCAGAGGAGGTGGAGGTAACCCATTCGGAGGAGGACCACCCCCCCCACCAGGTGGGCCACCGCTGGGAGGACCACCACCCGGACTACCCCAGGGAGCGGAAAGATTAGCGGGGGAAACCCCAAACGTATTTGACAGCAATCGAAAAGAGTACGAGTCATTCCTCACTCAGTGGCACATTTACTGGGGACAAAATGCAGAAGCACCGATTATGGTCAACGTATATCGACGATGCCTGCTCTTTCTAGGATTCGTCAAGGGACCTCAAGTGGCCAATTGGACCCTCGGGTTCCTCCAATGGCTCAACAACGAACTACGCCTAGGAAGAAGTCGATACGACGACTTCCTATGGGACACGCTGACTGGCAGGATTCTCGGACCGCTTCTCAAATGTCCTGGAACAAGAAGAGGCACAAGCCACCCTAGCTAAAGGATTCAAAATGATCGGAGACTGATATTGACTTGTACGTCACCAACTTCGAACAACTAGCACGGAAGGCTGATTATCGCCTCAACGACCGCCAAACCCTGGATCGCTTCATGGCGGGACTGCCCAAGGCACTCTTCACCAAAATCTACGAACTAGACGATCCTCAAACCTTCAATGAATGGAAGGAAGCGGCCATGCGACGACAGAAGCAGTACATCCACCTACGCTGCGAGACTCAACCTCACCTGGTACACCATCTCAAGGGATTGCCACCCGCACGACAAAACCAACAGCGAGGCTACGCCCCACCCTGGGCACCACCTCGCTACGCAGCGCAGCGACATGATCCTAACGCAATGGATACGTCCGTGGATCGAACCCGTGCCCGACTTGCAATGGTAGGAGATCCAAATCGAGCACCATACATCCCTGCCATTCCCACCACGCGGAGGACCGGGGCAAAACAGAGGAGGCGGACAACGCAGAGACATGAGGGAAGTCATCTGCTACAACTGTAACAACCCGGGTCACTTCTCACGGGACTGTACACACCCCAGAAAAGCCGAGGCAGCCATACCAACCCCGCACAAGCACAAGTTGAAGCATCGAAACTGACTACTACAGTCAAGAACCCACAACCACTAGACGCGCGGAAGTCACGCCCGAAGAACAAGCCAAAGGATGGATGGATACCATACGAGGGGCTAGTGATGAGGTTAAAGACCTCATATTCAAAGATCTGTGGACCCAGGAGGGTTTCAGGACGCCTAAACCCATCAGCCTGGGTGAGGGCAATTAATTGTAACTCTGTAATCATGACTCGCTTCCGTTCGCTTAGAATTCCAGTCTCAATTCGCACCAGTTACTCCATGGCCGACATAAAAGGGCTCGTCGATTCGGGCGCCACCAATAATTTATAAGACCTGCATTCGCCAAACGCATGGGCCTCGGGCTGCAAACCCTAGAGTGACCCAAGAAAATTTGGAACATAGACAACACGGAAAACAAAGCTGGGTCCATCACTCACTTCGTCAATCTAGACGTCCAAACCAACAGGAATTAACAAAGTAATGAGATTCCTAGTCATGGACATCGGAAACGAAGAACTCGTCCTTGGATACCCCTGGCTTGCCACCTACGAACCCACCATCAGCTGGACTCACGCGACCATCCACAAAGACGCGCTTCCAGTGGTGCTCAGGTCAATCAACCCCACGGAACCGCAGACAACCATCGCAAACGCAGTCGCACAGGAGGAGGCCGAGGACATTGTACAAGAACTCGAGGAGGAATGCCAGATACGTACCACAGCCACCGAGCTAGCCATCGCCGCTAACCAGAACACTGTAGCGGCTGTTATACCCGAACCATACCAACGCTTCGCGAAAATATTTAGCGAGGAAGTGTCACATCGATTCCCACCTTCACGACCTTGGGACCACGCCATAGACTTCAAACTGGGCACTCCAGCAAGCATCGACTGCAAGGTCTACCCTATGTTGCAGGATGAGGACCAACAACTCCGCAAGTGGCTCGACGAACAACTTAAGATGGGTTACATACGACCTTCGAAATCACCATATGCATCATCCTTCTTCTTCATCAAGAAGAAGGATGGCAAGTTGCGACCCGTACAAGACTATCGGAAGATCAATGCATGTACCGTGCGTAACCAATACCCACTACCGCTCATGGCAGAGCTTATTAACGACCTGGGAAATGGACACATTTATACCAAACTCGATGTACGATGGGGGTATAACAACATACAAATCAAAGAAGGCGACGAACCCAAAGCCGCATTCAAAACCAAATACGGACTCTTCGAACCACTCGTCATGTACTTCGGACTCACCAACTCACCAGCAACCTTCCAGAACATGATGAACGACATCTTGGGTGATACGATCCTCTACTTCACCACACGAGGAACCATCATACGGGTATACATGGACGACATTGGCATAGCCACCACCGAAGAAGCAGGACTACAAAACCACATCGAAGCAGTCAGCGCGGTACTTCAAGTAGCCCTTGACCATGATCTCTACTTTAAACCTGAGAAATGCCTTTTCCACCAACCGCGAATGGATTACCTGGGGGTAATCCTTGAAAAGGGGGTAACTCGCATGGACCCCGTAAAAATTTCGGGCATATGCGACTGGCCCCGCCCTACGAAGGTACGCGACGTACACTCCTTCCTAGGCTTCTGCAATTTTTACCGCCTCTTCATTCGCAGTTTCGCAACTTATGCATGAGCCCTCAACAAACTCACACGCAAAGACACCGAATGGACGTGGGGCAAAGACAAAGAAAAGGCCTTCCAAACCCTCAAAGACCTCGTTACCAGCGAACCAGTACTTGCTCACCCCAACCTAACAGAACAGTTCGAACTGGAAGTGGACGCATCCGGATACGCTGTAGGAGCAGTGCTTCTACAGAAGAAGAAAGACGGGAAACGACACCCTATCGGATACTTCTCGGCCACACTGAACAAAGCAGAACGCAACTACGACATCTACGACTTGGAGCTCCTAGCCATTGTCAAAGCGCTGCGACACTGGAGACCATTTCTAGCGGGATCCCCACACAAAATTAAGATCTTTTCAGATCACCTTAACCTCACGCATTGGAAATCACCCCAAAAGATAAGTCGTCGCGTAGCGCGAGAAGTCCTGGAACTCATGGAATACGACTTTGAGATCCACCACATCAAAGGAACCAACAACGGCTGCGCGGACGCTCTATCCAGATGACCCGACTATGATCGAGGGGAAAACGACAACGAAGGAGTCACTGTGCTACCTGAAAAGGTCTTCGCCAGAAATCTAACCACACAAACCCCAGAGACGCTTGAGCAAGATGAAGACACTCTACGCCCATGGGTAGATCCTTACAAACTCAAAAAGGTCGACGGGATCTGGTACCAACAGGGCGCACGAGTAGTCACTGGGGGACAAGATGCCATACGCACCATTATCGCTAATCACCACAACCCCCCAGTGTACGGCCACCTGGGAATCAAGTGCACAGCTCGAATCATCGAACAAAGTCACTGGTGGCCGCGCATACTAAAACACGTGACTGAATATGTCCAAGGGTGCGTGGAATGCCAATGCCACAAAGTCAACAACCGACCCACAAAGGCGCCGCTAGTCCCTATTACGCCTATAACAGATGCTAAGCCCTTCGAAGTTATAGCCCTCGACTTCATCACTAAATTACCCGTATCCCAAGGGCATGATTCAATCCTCACGGTAACCGACCACGACTGCACCAAAGTGTCCATCTTCATCCCCTGCGTTGAAGAGATAATGGCGGAAGAAACTGCAGCCCTGTACGTCACCCACGTGTTTCGAAGATTCAGACTACCGGCAAAGATCATTAGCGACCGAGATCCACGATTTGCGTCCAAGTTTACCCGAGAGTTGTGCTGGATCTTAGGCATTTACCAAAACATTTCCACCGCTTATCACCCTCGGACGGATGGACAATCGGAACGCACCAATTATTGGCTTGAACAATATCTGAGGTTCTGGACCAACAAGCGCCAAGATAACTGGGCACGATTTCTACCAATGGCAGAGTTCGCTCACAACAGCTGGCCACACAAAGCAACAAGGAAGTCCCCATTCTCACTCATGATGGGGTATGACCCACGCGCTGATTGGATCGACAAGCCATCCCCCATTCCCCAGGTACTCACGTGACTCCAACAATTCTGAGAAGCATGGAAAGAAGCCCAGGAACTTATCCGAAAGGCCCAATCCCTATGGGTCAAACATCGAGATACACCTAAATACCAGATAGGAGACCAAGTATGGCTAGAAGGACGCCACCTCCGAACCAATCAACCAACGGCAAAACTCGCAGCACGCCGACATGGACCCTTCAAGATCACACGAGTGCTGTCACCTGTCAACTATCAACTCGAACTTCCCACGCAGTGGAGTATTCACCCCGTATTTCACATTGATTTACTCACACCTTATCGTGAAACGCCCCTGCATGGGGAAAACTTCCAGCGCCCACCACCGGATCTAGTGGAAGGCGAAGAAGAATACGAAATTGAATGGATTCTGGACTCTTGGTGATTCGGCAGAAGCAAGAAGCTCCAGTATCTTGTGAAATGGAAGGGCTACCCAGACTCGGAGAATCAGTGGGTCAACCAAGATGACGTCTTTGCTGACGAAGCGATAGCGGAGTATGAGCGGAGTTCGACCGCCAACAAAGCCCATATAAGCGAGGTTGATGACGCTAAGTCTTCCCCATCTCCTCACACTGGACTCCTCTCTCAATCAACGATGTCTCTTCCCTCTTCCTCCCCAGTCCACCATTGTCGCTCCCTTCCTCGGGGAGTCACTCACCTACGAAGAGCTCAACGCCTGCCCTCGCCAACATCGCCCCAGTCGAAGACATCGACAATCCCAACACCCCGGAAACCTACTGGCTCCTCACCGCCAACGGCCAACGGCTCAACTCCGTCCCCTACACCGAGGCCCAAGTGCGTCGGCTTCGTGCAGCTCTCAGAGACAGTGAGTCTGCCTCTCCTCGACCTCTCCCGGTACGAATCGAGTACTGGGTCGAAGCGGAAGAAGAACGCAGTGACGCACCGATGGGAGGAGTGGAGGTTCGAAGTGGAGAGGTGGAGGATTGAGCAGCTGGCGATGGCAGCAACAAGGAGAACGAGGATCCTCGAGAAGAGGAGACTCTTCGACGAGATGATGCACGCACCATTCAAGAACAGCCGGAGCGGGAGTTGAAGGAGTGGTATCCCGCTGAGCATCCCTCCATCATAACCACCACCGATTCTGATCACCCATGAGAGACACCTTACACGCTAGACACCGTGGGTCGCCCCCTTTACCAGGGTGACATTGTCCACGACAACACCCCCGTCTCACACCACCTCGCAGTACTCCATCGCCGTCTCACCGACTCCCGATTCGCCCCCCATGGTTACGAACACAACCGCGGGGAGAAATTTGTCCACTTCCCCATCACCGACTCTCATGGCACCACCACCCAAGCGCCCTACATCCAGGTCATCGTGAACCCGGACCCCATCGTCCTCGCCCTCGCTCCGGACAGTGACAAGACGTTCTCAAAGCCCCTGTATGCCGAACCCCAAGTTCGGGAGGTCAGCAAACCCCACTACTCCGTTGAGGAGACATTCGCCCTCATCCAAGGCCACGCCAACCAACATCGGTTGGACACTGCGGTCAACGCCCTGCACGATGTAGGGCTTAAAGCTGAGTTGCACCGTTATCGCAAGTACTGACACGAGGCTGAAAGGCTTGAGCAGTGCCTCCATGCCCTAGCCCAGGCTTTGGGAGGCATTCAAGGCGAACTCGCCCGCAGCAAATTCCGACTGGAGATGGCAGACCTTCACAACCGGGTGGAGTCAGTACAGGCAGGTTGGTTGGGGGGAATCAGCCCTATCCGGCGCCGGGGTCGTCGCGGCTGAAAAGGGGGTGATGTCACAGTACACGAAGTGAACGCTTACTTACGGTGATGACCTCGTTAGTAAGTTGTAATGTGTCATGGACTAGTTATATCAGTCAGCGGACTCGTAGTATCACATGCCGATGTGGCATGACTCATACCTAGGATAGTGATAGTAGGGTTCGAGCTACTTACGCTATTAGTCATACAGGATTTGAGAGGAGCTTCAAAGCTGCCTCATACATGTATAAATAGTGAACAGACAAGACCAAGATAAGCCATCTTGGTCTTCTTCAATCACCACTTCATTCTCCTCTCTGCCACGCGAGTTTCACTTGTCTCTTGGAGCAAGTCGTCTTCATCGATACGCCTAGTGACTCAAACGTCCTAGTGCTTCATCATAACAGTCACGTGCCCTATCAAGCGCCGTGTGCACATGCTCAAGTCACGAGACTTGTACTTGAGATATTTCGCTAAGTCGTGAACGTCCTTACGCAGTCCAAGTCGGACTAATGCCAGTGGTGGCGTTACACCATCCCTGTCCCACCCACACCCACACCCATGTTCTCAATTTCTATCTGACCCCATTGTCATGGACACGTATTATTTTCCTATTTTTTTATACGGATGTATTAGAGGAAGATATAAAGGGCCAAAGTACAGAGACTTTGAGTTAGTCACAAGGGTTTGCCACCCAAGTGCACGTGATCATGGGACAAAGGTCCCTTATACGCATACAGAGTTCAGATTGGTAGATAAGGATGGAAGGTTCTGAAAGGACCTAGAATGTGCTTAGTAGTTTACGCTTACTCGCTGTATTAGGTTTTACTCAGCAAAGTGGAGCCGCTCGTAAGCACTATGACAAGTGCATCAGTCAGCACAATAGATAGCACTATTAATAGATACAATGCATCAGCTCCTGAGTCAAGGAGTCTTACTGTACACTTAGTAATAGTGTTTGGACTCAGTTCAAGCTCAGCCACAGTAGTGTATATAAGCTTCCCTGTAGCGTCCTGAGTGGAACCAACTTGTCCTCTTGGTTCTCCACTCAGGTGTGCATTTCCCTGTACTACCTTACTCTTTCCAATCTAACTTGTCCTCTTGGTTCTCCACTCAGTGTGCCACAGCATGACCTCTTGCAGTTAGAGTCTTGTAAAAGACCCATAAGTTCTGCGCAATCTGCTGTGACTGTACATCTAGTGCGTGACTTGTCTCCACGCTAAGTTGAGTGTGCCCACCTTACAGTTCACATTTATTCTACACTTGACTTGGCATAGCACAGCAGTCACACCGCTACACCCATCCAACTCACACCCACCCTGATGCCCCTGTTTTTCCATCATTTAATCCCTAAGTAATCCCTAAGTTTAGCTGATCTGGCATTGACTTTGACTGACTATGTCATGCCCTCAGATAATATCCTAGTCAAAGTTTTTTTTTGCAATTTCTTCTCCAAGTTTGAATTGACTTTGGTTGACTTGAACTTGACTTTGCCTGACTAGTGCAAAAATATTGACTAACAGTTGACTATGGATTGACCGACGTCCTATTTTTTCTGACTTTTGCTTGACTTCCTTTTTTACTAAGTGTGACTTGGGACCTTGCTCACCATTGAACTTAGTGGCCTTCAAGTTGTCTGTCCTTGTGTCTGTCTATAACACTGACAGCTTGAGACTCCTTTCTTTTACTGTACTTACAATACTCTACTCAGTGGGAAGGTCATAGCGTGAGTCAAGTAAGTCATCATTGTCTGATTCGGTAGTATCCACCTACTCCTTCATCTTGACCTCTGAGTCCTTCACTGTTGCCCACTGCTTCCCATTACTCAAGTGAAATGCCAGTGCCTTTTTGAAGATGTCATCCCATTGTTGATCTTTGAGGGTTGAGATCTTGTGGAGGAAGACAGATGCTCACATGCCAGGAGTGTCTCATTTTTGACAAGCCAAAAACACCATTCAGGGCTATCAAACTGACAGAGGGGGTGTGGGTGGCCTTTGGCTGTGTTACACAGAATGTCCAAAACAGTCCATAAGAGACAGATACCATATTTAGTAGATGGGCTGACACAATCAGATCCCATGAGACATGTAACTTATGCAGTTGTGTTCCAACATTTGGCTCATCACAACAAATTAGACCATGTTGGTCACTTGAAAAATCAAAATCTCAGAATTATATCTCATGTCAAAAGTGACAAGTAACTTAGATTTGTTTTTTTAGATGAAATGTTTGAGCATTTAATAGTTGCTTTGCCATATCAGCTTCAAAGCTCTATAAGTACTGTAGTATCTACTATAGAAGACAGAGAATTATCTATCACTTTTTACATACACTACAGGAGGTCTCTTTAGGTAGTGATAAAATCAAGAAGACACTCAAAAAGAGGATCCACAGCTTTTAAACAGAATAAAGGATTTTTATCATAGTTTTGACAAGTCTAGTTTTTGATATCAATTACTTGGTACAATTGCACTAGCTAAACTAAAAACACTATTATAAGAATTCCTTTAATGTTTAGATGTGTTACATCTTATCAATTAAAGCAATGTTCAAAGTGGTGTTTCACTAGGGCTTAATTACCTTGAAGTGTGTTCTCTCATTCATGTTCTCTCATTCATATAGGCCTTGAGATGCTTCCCAATTGCAGTGTCACCAAATAGCAGGATGTTCCTGTGATGCTGGCTGGAGTCACAGTGCTGGTAGAGCACATTGGGGTTCTCATCTGGGTGAAAGACAATGTGTTTGGCTGTGACAAGGTAGAGCTTGCCAGGGTTGTGAGAGCTGGTGATGAAGAATCCACCAGTTCCCTTCATGAATGTGGTAGCTTCAGTGCAGATGGAGAGACCAAGGGTAGTGGAGAAGGGTTCTTTGACATAGAAAGTGCTGTCAGAGGTGGCAGCTGGGTTATACATCTTGTGACCAGTGGAGCGGAAGATCTCTGACACAATGTGGACATCATCAATATGACAAGGATTTTTTTTGGCCTCAGTTATTTATTCATTTTAAGTTTTTTTAGAAAAATTATATATTCATTTAGATTTTATCCCCTTTTTTAAATTCCTAAAAATTCTTAAAGCACACACAAAATGAAAGATTTTATATATTTAAATTGTTGCATGTATTACCATTATTTACTTTTCCATAATCAATTACTTAAGTCTTGTTAGTTTATTTTAACTTGAGTTAGAAAAAATAACTACACAACAAATTTTTTATTGTATTTACTTTTAAGCATTAAAGAATATTTAATATTTAAGACATCTTATTTCTCTAAATTAATGTATTCACTTAATTAATTATATCTTATTAAATACAATATATTTGATTGATTTTTTTTATTAAATATATTACATAAATTATTTAATGGTTATATATTAATTTAAAACACATGTTATATCTTAATTTAATGAATATTAATCTATTTATTTTATTATTATTATGTTTGATTTTTAGTAAGGGTAAAAATTAAAATGCTTAAGAATATAATAAAATTAAGACAATCTTGGTAAAAGGAAATTATTTACCTTTTATTTATTCATTATTTTTCTGTATATTAATAAGTAATTTAATACAAAGAAAATGGTGTTAATATTTATTTGATATAATTTTGTTACAATCTCATTGAAAGGTGGCTTTCCTCTACAATGTTTTACATAAAAATAGGTTAGAAAAATGCTATATCATTTTGATTTCATTTTTGAGCATGAATTTGGCTTAATAGTATATATCAGATTCATATTTTTGACCATTGTGAAGGAAAAAGAATTACCTTTTATTATAGAAGTGTTAAGTTTTTGTCAGCATTAAAATGGTAATGTTTATCCAGTGCAGTGTGTTTAGGGTCAAGTTCAAAGTATTCAATAATGTTTAAAAGTGTTAAACATATTTACACATGTAAATCTTCTAATCTGAGGCCAAATGTGAACAGCAGTTTCTCTTGGTTCTAAAGGTAACTGTATACTGTTTACTATTTAGTTTATTTACATCATAAATATATAGTAAAAGTAAATGCATGTAAAAAATCAGTTTTAAACCTAAATAGTTGGAGCTTTAGACAAATCTGAGCATAAATATACACATCTCTGTGTTAATCATTGATATAAACTAGGCCTGGCCTAAATTAGAAGTTAACACATTGAGTAGAACATCTATAATATTGGGAGGTGGTCAAGACAGTCTGAGTGAGTCCTTGTAATTTCGCAGACAACACATGACACCTGTGGGAGGAGAATTCTGAGGTCTGCCAATCTGAAACTCAGCAAGTCCGATAAATACTGTGTTTACTTTTAAAAAGTTAAATAATATTTTATATTATCACTAATAAACTTAAGTAAGCCACAAGAGCCACCAAGAATGCCAGCCACAGACATGTGGTGTGGAGGGGTGTGAAATGTACCGTACCATCATCCCCTTGATCATCCCCTGCTATACCAATCCCCCCATCAGAGACTTTCCATTAGATGAAAAACCATACAGTGCTGGTGAGCACCCCAGAAAGTGTGCTAAACCTGATGCTCGCTCAGCTGCTGCCAATACACAAGCGCAGGCTGCTGTAATGTCAACACCAGGGCATTCAGCAGCACCTCCGGCACACCTTGCCACCCTTCCCAATACTCCAACACCTCCTCCAGTGCACGTGCTGATACAACTGTTCTCCCTGAGCCCTGAAAAGGTGATTTTCAAAGTTTTGACTTACTTCCTAGATTCTCCTGCATTTGCCCACACTTTCCCGCTCTCTCCATGCTTGCTAAGCGCCACTTTTCTGTGTGCTTCCTTACTTTCCTGTGCACTGTGAGTGCTCAACTTCCCCACTCATTCTGGACAGGTCTACGTGTTTTACAATTCCTTTCCCCTGTTTACTAGCTCAGTGTAGCTCATCTGGAGTCCCTTGGATTCCCCAGTGTGCTGCATTTGCGTGTGGCCTTAGCGACTCAAGCGCGACACGTTACCAACAAAGGCAGCCACCTGTGCAAAGTTTCATGTTGTGCAGAAGCGTGCACAACCATTTCTGACCACCTGCGACCAACCAACCCAGCAGGGCTCTGTATAGCTCATCCCTCACGTTACCCAGCATGCTGCATTTGCATGCAGCCTTAGCGACTAGAACACAACACATTACCAACTAAGGCGGCCACCTCTGCCAAGGTTTGCATTGCACAGAAGAGTGCATGACCATTTCAGACCACCTGTGACCACCTGATTCAGCAGGGCTCTGTATAGCTCATCCCTCACGCCGCCCAGCATGCTGCATTTGCGCGCAGCCTTAGTGACTTGAACACAATGTGTTACCAACCAAGGCAGCCACCTCTGCCAAGGTTTGCGTTGCGCAGAAGAGTGCATGACCATTTCTGGCCACCTGTGACCACCCAATTCAGCTGGGCTCTGTATAGCTCATCCCTCGCGCTGCCCAGCATGCTGCATTTGTGTGCAGCCTTAGCGACTCAAACACGACGCGTTACCGACCAAGGCGGCCATCTCTGCCAAGTTTTGTGTCGCGTGGAAGAGTGCGCGACCATTTCCGACCACCTGCAACCACTTGATCCAGCAGGGCTCCTTGTAGTCCATTTCTGTTCCCAATCTCGCCGCACTTGCGCGCAGCCTAAGCCCTTTGACACAGATGTGTTCGCAATCGTCACTGACCCCCATACGACATCTTGTGCCCCGCAGAGGCCTGCACAACTGCTTGCGATGCTTCACACCCAAATTCTGCGCGCATGTTTCCTAGCAATTTAGGTATGGCAGTGCTGCCGCTTTCTTTCTCGTAGCTTGCATTGTCACGGTATGCGAAGTGGACTCTTACTGTATGGTGATGACTCCTTAGTAAGACGTAATATGTCATGGACTTAGTCGCTCAGTCAGCAGTAGTACAGTATCACATGCCAATGTGGCCTGACTCACTCCTAGGACAGCTGTAGTAGGGTTCAAGCTGCTCACGCTACTAGTTGTTTGGATTCGGGAGGAGCTTTAAAGCATCCTCATACATGTATAAATAGTGGCTCGATAAGACCAAGATACGCCATCTTGGTCTTCTTCAATCACCACACTCTTCTCCTCTCTCTTACGCATGTTCACTTGCCTCTTCTTAGAGCAAGTCGTCCTTATTGATTGCCTAGTGACTCAAACATCCTAGTGCTTAGTCATCAACGATCACGTGCCCTTACAAAGCGCCATGTATATGTACAAGTCACGTGACTTGTACCTAAGATATTCGCTAAGTTGTGAACACCCTTTCGTAGTCTGAGTTGGACTAACGCCAGTGGTGGTGTTACATTAAGACCAAGATCCCTCACTGTGGCGTTCACAACTTGAGACCAGTGGACCAACTTCCGAACATACTCCCTTGAACACAGGGGAGATCGTAATGTACCAACACAATTTCTAGGAGCCGCTAGGTGGAGAGAATACTGAGGAGAGACAGGTTATTTCGTAGACTTCGCATCAGGACCCACCCGATACCGACCAGTTGAGTTCAACTTCGACAACTTGTGCTGGGTGGAAATTACGTGGAACCCCATAGACAACCAATTCGACGCAGTACAACCAGCAGGAAGAAATTACAACTGCGACATCGATGCAAGAGGACTACCCACATGAGAACAGTGGGGACGCATCGACGGACAAACAGAAGAAGAGCCCAGCACGTCCAAACCCAGGACACCCGCACCATCAGAAACAAGCGGAGAAGAAGAAACCTCCCACGGAGAAGACGAATCAGAAATTGAGGAAGTAGTCCAAACAGCTGAGTCACTCCACATAAACAAACCCGAAGCTATCCACATCTGATCACCAGCAGTAATGGCAATGGCCACAATCACCCAAGAAGAAGCCGCAGCGGAAGAAGTCCGATGCATAACCGAAGAAGCGGAAGCCTATCTAAGACCCATCAACCCCACTATGGGACATCGTATGACAGCAGACGACGCTGCAATCTTTCGAGCGGTAGGCCCTGACAAGCCAGACCCACTGCCAGGGGCAGGGGGTCCCGCACCACCCAGAAGACCCAGAGGGAACTTTGGTCAAGGACCGCCAGACCCACCCCGAGGAGGCGGAGGAAGACATCTGCAGTTCAGAGGAGGAGGCGGAGGCGACCCGTTCGGAGGGGGACCGCCACCCCCACCCAGAGGACCACTCCCTGGACTACCTCACGGAGCAGAATGACTCGCTGGGGAAACCCCCAACGTCTTTGATGGCAATCGAGATGAGTACGAATCATTCCTCACCCAGTGGCACATTTACTGGGGCCAAAACGCAGAGGCGCTGATCATGCTCAATGTGTATCGGAGATGCCTACTCTTCCTGGGATTTGTCAAAGGTCCGCGAGTAGCCAATTGGACCCTCGGATTCCTTCAATGGCTCAACAATGAACTATGGCTCGGGAGGGACAGATACGACCCTTTCCTATGGGACACATTGACTGCAGGATTCTTGGACCGATTCTCAAACATTCTCGAGCAGGAGCAAGCACAAGCCACACTAGCCAAAGGATTCAAGATGATCAGAGATGACATTGACACGTACGTCACCAACTTCGAACAACTGGCATGGAAGGCTGACTATCGCCTCAATGACCGCCAAACCCTGGACCGATTCACGGCGGGCCTACCCAAGGCACTTTTCACAAAAATTTACGAGTTGGACGACCCACAGAACTTCAACGAATGGAAGGAGGCGGCCATGCACAGGCAAAAACAATACATCCATCTACGTGCACGCCTCAATCTCACGAACACACCCCAAGGACCACCACCACCACGCTTGAATCAACCGCATGGATACGCTCCACCTTGGGCACCGCCCCAATACCCACCTCCACCACGATATGATCCAAATGCAATGGACACATCCGCAGATCGAACCCGCGCCAGACTTGCAATGGTTGGAGATCCCAACTGAGCTCCATACAGCCCAACCCCACCATTTCCCCCAAGGGGAGGGCCCGGACAGGGTAAAGGAGGCGGACAACGCAGAGACATGAGGGAAGTCATCTGCTACAACTGCAATAACCCGGGCCACTTCTCATGAGATTGTACACAACCCAGAAAACCAAGGCAACAATATCAACACCATGCAAGCACAAGCCACAGTGCAGAGACAGACTATTACAGTCAAGAACCCGTAACCGCCAGACACACAGAAGTCACGCCTGAGGAACAAGCCAAGAGTTGGATGGACAACATACGAGGGGCTAGTGATGAGGTTAAAGACCTCATATTCAAAGACTTGTGGACTCAGGAGGGTTTTCAGGACGCCTAAACCCATCGGCCTGGGTGAGGGCAATTAATTGTAACTCTGTAATCATGACTCGCTTCCGTTCGCTTCGAATTCCAGTCTCAATTCGCACCAGTTACTCCATGGCTGATATCAAAGGGCTCATTGATTTGGGCGCCACCGACAACTTCATAAGTGTCATGGACGCGTATTATTTTCCTTATTTTTCTGTATTTATACGGATTTATATAAGGGAGATATAAAGGGCTGAAGTACAGAGACTTCGAGTTAGTCACAAGGGTTCGCCACCCATGTGCACGTGATCGTGGGACTTAGGTCCCTTATACGTATATTAGTTCTGATTGGTAGATAAGGATGGAAGGTTCTGGAAGGATCTAGAACACGCTTAGTAGTTTACGCTTACTCACTGTATTAGGTTTTACTCAGCAAAGTGGAGCCGCTCGTAAGCGCTATGACAAGTGCATCAGTCAGCACAATAGATAGCGCTATTAATAGACACGACGCGTCAGCTCCTGAGTCATGGAGTCTTACTATACACTTAGTAACAGTGTTCAGACTCAGTTCGCACTCAGCCGCAGTAGTGTATATAAGCTTCCCTGTAACGTCCTGAGTGGAACCAACTTGTCCTCTTGGTTCTCCACTCAGGTGCGTATTCCCTTGTACTACCTTACCTCTTCCAATCTAACTTGTCCTCTTGGTTCTCCACTCAGCGTGCCACAGTGTGATCTCAGCAGTTAGGGCCTTGTATAAAGACCCATACGTTCTGCACTCTCCACTGTGACTGTACGTCTAGCGCGTGACTTGTCTCCGCGCTAAGTTGAGTGTGCTCCCTCAACAGTTCACTTCACTTTACACTTGACTTGGCGTAGCGCGGCAGTCGCACCGCTACAATAAGACCTGCGTTCGCCAAATGCATGGGCCTCGGGCTGCAAGCCCTTGAGCGACCAAAGAAAATATGGAATATAGATAACACCGAAAATAAAGCTGGGTCCATCACTCACTTCGTCGACTTAAACGTCCAAACCAATGGAATTAACAAAGTTATGAGGTTCCTGGTTACGGACATCGGAAACGAAGAACTGGTTCTCAGATACCTCTGGCTATCCACCTACGAGCCGACCATTAGCTGGACCCACGCTACTATCCACGAAGACGCACTTCTGGTGGTACTTCAATCAATCAACCCATTGGAGTCACAAACCACGATAGCTAGCGTCATCACGCAAGAGGAAGCAGAAGATATTGTACAGGAACTCGAGGAGGAATGTCAGATACATACCACTGCTACGGAACTAGCCATCACCACTAACCAGAACACCGTCGCAGCAATCATACCTGAACCATACCAACACTTCGCCAAAATCTTCAGCAAAGAGGCATCCCATCGATTCCCACCATCCCGACCATGGGACCATGCTATCGATTTTAAACCAGGAATGCCAGCTAGTATCGACTGCAAAGTATACCCCATGTCACAAGATGAAGACAAACAACTATGTACATGGCTAGACAAACAGCTCAAAATGGGCTACATACGACCCTCAAAGTCGCCATATGCGTCCTCCTTCTTCTTTATCAAGAAGAAAGATGGCAAACTACGCCCGGTCCAAGACTACCGGAGAATCAACGCCTGCACCGTACGTAACCAATACCCACTACCACTTATGTCGGAACTCATCAACAATCTCGGCAACGGACACATCTACACCAAACTTGATGTACGATGGGGGTACAACAATATATGAGTTAAAGAAGGCGACGAACCCAAAGCAGCCTTCAAGACTAAATATGGACTTTTCGAACCCCTCATCATGTACTTTGGACTCACCAACTCACCGGCAACCTTCCAAAACATGATGAATGACATCCTCGGTGACACCATACTTTACTACGTGGCACACGGAACTATTATATGGGTATATATAGATGACATCAGTATCGCCACCAGTGAAGAAGCGGGATTGCAAGCTCACATCGAAGCCATCAGCGCCGTACTTCAAGTAGCCCTTGACCACGACCTATATTTCAAACCCAAGAAATGCCTCTTCCACCAACTGCAAATGGATTACCTGGGGGTAATCCTTGAAAAGGGGGTAACTTGCATGGACCCCGTAAAAATTTCAGGCATACATGATTGGCCCTGCCCTACAAAGGTACACGACATACACTCCTTTCTGGGCTTCTGCAATTTTTACCGTCTCTTCATTCGCGGTTTCACAACATACACACAAGCTCTCAACAAACTCACGCGCAAGGACACTGAATGGACATGGGGTAAAGATGAAGAAACGGCTTTTCAAACCCTCAAAGACCTCGTTACCAGCGAACCAGTACTCGCGCACCCAAGCCTGACAGATCAATTTGAACTCGAGGTAGACGCATCCGGATACGCAGTAGGGGCCATACTCTTGCAAAAGAAGAAAGACAGAAAGCAACACCCCATCGGATACTTCTCAGCGACACTAAACGAAGCGGAACGCAACTACGATATCTATGACCTGGAACTTCTAGCTATCATCAAAGCCCTACATCACTGGAGACCATTCCTCGCTGGATCACTACACAAGATCAAAATATTCTCCGATCACCTCAACCTTATGCACTGGAAATCACCCAAAAAGATAAGTCGTCGCGTAGCCCGAGAAGTCTTGGAACTCATGGAATACAACTTCGAGATCCATCACATCAAAGGGGTTAACAACGGCCACGCAGATGCACTATCCAGACAACCCGACTACGATCAAGGGGAAAAAGACAACAAAGGAGTCATAGTACTGCCCAAAAAGGTATTCATCAGGAATCTGACCACACAAACTCCAGAAACACTTGACCAAGACAAAAGCACCCTACGTCCATGGGTAGACCCTTACAAACTTAAGAAAATTGACGGAGTCTGGTATTGACAAGGCACACAAGTAGTCACTGGAGGGCAGGACACTATACGCACCATCATAGCTAACCACCACAACCCCCCAGTATATGGCCATCCAGGAATCAAACAGACAGCTCAAATCATTGAACAAAGCCACTGGTGGCTGCATATGTTGAAACACATGACCAAATACGTTCAAGGATTTTACGATCCAGCTGGATCGTTCGTGCTGTAGGGCAGCGGGTACTGGATCAAGGGTTCGGGATAGCAAGGCGAGCTTGCTAGAAAGATGTACGAGTAGAGAGGGATGCGCTTATTTACTCGAGGAGAGCAAACGTTGGCTGGGATTTATCAAAGCTAAGACAAGGAACTATGGACGTTTACAACCTCGTACTTATACTCATACAACCTGTGATTTTCGTAACTATTTTCTTTGTATCCGTCACAAGACATACGCAAGCGTCTCGTCAGAGGACGCGCGTCTTCATTGGCAGTCTGCTGTCAGTTTGGTGTCCTCCGGCCACGTCACGTGTCACGTGATCGTGACACAACCCCCTCACTAGCCGAAGGCATCTCGACTTCTCTGCGTACATCGGTCATAGACTGCCTCCTGCTCAGGGCTATACCATCGTATGGGACGAACCTCGGGCTCCGGACGACGCGATAGGTACATGGGTCTTGGAATCGTGGGTGTCTGACTGGGACGTAGCACCAGGTCCCTCTCCTACAGAATAAGTGTGGTCTCGGGCAATCGTGCGCTGTATGGCCTTCGTCACAGAAGGCGCATCGCACAGCACGCGGTTCCTCGTCGTGGAGGAGTGGGAATGGGAGAGGGGGGATGCGTGGTGGTGCGATCGGGTCCCTGAGTGGGGGGCAAGGGGGAATGGGCTGCGGCGCTACGCTGTCTAGGCTGTCGAGGTGGGCTCTGAATTGGCGGTCGTTAGCAGTCGGGTCTTCCATGTGATAGACGTCTAGCCCTCGCGTTAAGGGTTGGGGGAGGAATGGATACATGCGCGATGTGATGTTAGACTCTCGAAGGCGCTTGTCGATGCCCTCCGCCTTGGCCAACCAGTCGTTCCATGCGTTGTCCAGTTCTCTCATTCGGGTGAACAGTTCGTGCTTCCTACGCGTTGACCACCGAAATCGATGGATGTCTGCAGCTACTCCTGGATCTCCAACAGTGGCAATGGCCCGGTCCACGTCGTGCTTTGCCGGATGTGTGTCTGTGAATAAGGCTAGTGAGTGTCCCTGAATGACTCCTGCCTGAACACGGGGCGGGAGGGGGATCGCATAAAGTGGCTTGTAATATTGCAGCTTCCCTTTTCCTTCGGTGCCCAGGGCGACGGGCTGGTCTCTCTGGTTAATCGCGAACCTTATGAACGGGGCAGGACCCCTCGTCCTGTCCTCGAACAGTATGTCGAAAGTGTACGGCTCAGTACGCCTTGCGATCTTCCACCCTAGACTTGGGTGCTCGGGTGTCGCCAGTTCTGCTAACCTCATCTCCGGTGGCGATCTAAAAGCTCCCTCGAATGGGTCAGGGTCTGGTTCCGGACTGTCATGGATCTCGATTGGTTCTTCGACTGCTGCGATGTGCTCGTGGGGCGGTTCCTCTATGGACTCTTTGAGTGGCTCCGGGACGTCGGGCGGATAGATCCCGTGCTCGCGAATCGCTTGTTGAGCCATCTCCTCACGTTTCTCTCTTCGCAGTCGCTCTCTGCGATTAGCTCGGGCTCTCGAGTGTCTGCGCCTACTCGTGTCTGAGTCGCGGTACGTCGAGAATCTGAACGAGTCTTCCTTCGTGGTAGGCGTGTCGGCACGAGCATCGTGATCCAGCGGTAGCTTGGCCCACTCCTCTACTTTGCGGAAGATTTCTAGCCTGTCGCCTTCGAAGAGTTCATCGTCCGGCACGTAGTAATGCATGGGAGGGTGACGGGGAGCGGAGGCTGTAACAGGGGTACTCATCGTAATGTTGTTAATCTGTACCGTTCGTCTCTCCCGCTCTTTATACTCTCGTATGAGGTCTTCAGCGTGTATATCGGAGGCATTTTCCCAACTGTCATACCCGTCTGCGTACCCTTTCCAATGGACGAGATATTGGAGCGTCTTCTTTCGTCCTGTCTTCCTTTGGGCCCGTATCTCTTTGACTTCCCACTCTTCTTCCCCATCGATAATGTCCGGTGGAGGTTCTTCGAAGTTCTTTCCGTGCATCGGTGTTTCGCGATAGGGTGTTAGAAGGGAGGCGTGGAAGACATTGTGAATCTTCCATTGCACTGGTAGTGTTAGTTGGTAGGAAGTTTTCGAGACCGCCTGGGCGATCATGAATGGACCGTATCTCTTTGGTGCTAGCTTCGCCGTGGGATGTGTCGTCTTTAGATTGGTAGCTTCCAGCCACACCTTCTGTCCGACGGCATACAGCGTGTGCTTTGATTCGACGATCCACTTTGCCTGGCTCGCCTTCATCGATTCGGCGGCGTGTTGCCTTACTTCTTTCAATCTGTCTAGTCGTGTCGTAGCTTCTGCCGAGTCTGATTTCATACTTGTCGGTTGATGCACGCCTGGGATGAATCCGAAGAGTAGTTCGTACGGAACTTGTTTTGTCGTTTCTGACTTCCACGCATTGAGCGTATATTGCGCTATAGGTAACCAATCTGCCCAGTCATCTCTATGATTTCCGAACACGCGGAGGTATTGCTCTAGTCGTTGATTGGTTCGTTCCGACTGGCCGTCTGTTTGTGGATGGTACGCGGTGCTAATATTTTGCTCTATTTTGAGTTTCGACAGCAGTTCTTGAAACACCTTCGCTGTGAACCTAGGATCTCTGTCCGATATTACCTTTTGAGGTAGACCGTAATGCGGGAGGACGTGCATGAGGTATAGTCATGCGGTGTCCATGGCGCTCAGGGTCTCGTTGCAGGGTAAGAATATACTTGCTTTCGTACAACCTTGGTCCGTTATCGTCAAGATCGTGTCGTAACCCTGAGATTTCGGGAGCTTTGTGATGAAATCCAATGTGATGGTTTGGAACGGTAGTTGTTCCCTGTCGTGCATGATTGGATAAGTCAGTATCTTGGGTTTTCCAGGCATGTTCTTATTGGACTGACACGCCGCACACCCGTTTACAAAGTCCATGGTGTCCTTTTTCATTCTCGGCCACCAGTAGTGTTGTTGAATGGCATCTAGCGTTTTTGTAATTCCGGGATGTCCCACCGTGGGAGTATCGTGAAACAAAGTGATCACCCCCCGCTTTAAGGCCATGTCGCCCACGACGGCGAGATGACGGTCCCGATACAGCAGGTCATCTCTAGAAGTGAGAGTTCCGAGGGAGAGCAAAGGAAGTAGGGAGGATCGATTGACACGTTGCGCTGCGCAGATACGATTGTCAAGCGTCGTGACATGCAGCACAGTGATGAAGAGGGAAGGTGGAAGGACTACAACATCCGTGTTGTCCTCCACGGTGGTAGTCGGGAGGGTCAGAGGGTGGCGGGACAGCACATCGGCCTGTAGTAACGGACCTGGGCGATGAACAAGGTGTAGGTTATAGTCGGCCAGGACATTGACGAGGCGAGCGATGCGGCGACTGATCCGTTGCGGGTGGCAATAGTGCAGGAGATTGGTGTGGTCCGTGAGTACGGTGACTGGATGGGGACCACCGATGAGAAGGTGGCACCAATGTTCGAGGCCTCGGACGACTCCGAGGAATTCCCTGTTGTAAACGTCGTGATTGCGCTCGGCGTCGTTGAAAGATTGTGAGAAGTAACCGACTACTTGCGGTTTTCCACGAGTGTCTTTCTGCGTCAGAATAGCACCAAGAGCAAATGCGGAAGCGTCAGTCTGCAGTTCATAGGGTGCTGTTGGATCCGGTTGGCGAAGCGCTGGGCGGCTAGTGGCGATGTTCAGGAGTGTACTTAGTGCGTTCGTGCATTCAGCTGTCCAGGAGAACGGAACATTTTTTTTAAGGAGAGCGTTCAAAGGTCGGGCAATGGCAGCGAAGTTTGGGATGAAGGGGCGTTGATAGTTCAGAACGCCCAGCGTACTACGGACTTGTTTGATGGTTGTCAGTGTGTGGGGCCAGTCTCTGAGCCCGCTGACCTTGTCAGCTCCCATACGGATGATACCTCTGTTAATTGTCATGCCAAGATAGTCGACTTCGTGTGTTTCAAAGACGCATTTGGCTAGCTTTAGAAAATAGCTTTCCCGCTGGAGGATATCCAAGACCGCGCTAACTATTTCCCTGTGTCTGTCCAAATCATCGGTTGTTGCGATGAGAATATCGTCCATGTAGACATAAAGCTCGCCCGGGTATTTGTCAAGCAGGTGCCTCAGCATCCGATTCATGGCGCGAGAGAAGGTGGCTGGTGAATTCGTTAACCCGAAGAACATAACTAGTGGTTCAAAGAGGCCAAGGGGGGTCTTGAAGGCTGCTTTCCATTGATCGCCTTCTTTCACAAGGATATTGTTATAGCCCCACCGAATGTCGAACTTAGTGAAGAGACTCTTATTGCCTAGTGACGTGAGAATGTCTGCGATCAGCGGGAGTGGGTACTCGTCTCTGACTGTCCACGTGTTCAGTGCTTTGTAATCTTGGACGGGCCGTTGCGATCCGTCTTTCTTCTTTATGAAGAATAGCGGTGATGAATACGGTGATTTTGATTCCCGTATGTAACCTTTTGCGAGGTGTTCGGCCAGGAAAGCGCAGAGGTCCTTTAATTCTGATACGTTCATTGGATACACTTTGGTACCTAAATGACTAGGGGCTCCCTCTTTGAGCGTAATGGCGTGGTTGTCTACCCGTGAAGGTGGGAACCTTTGCGCGGCTTCTTCCGAAAATACTGTGGCAAATTGTTTATATGCATCGGGTAATTCTGTTGTTTTCTTCACGCCAGCTGCAATAGCCATCTTCTGCGCTACGGTTTCGTTGATCTTTTCTCCTCCCTGCACTAGGGACATTGGTCCTTCTCTATAGGTTCCGTGTGCCCAGTCAATCTCGGGCTGTCGTAGTTTAAACCAAGGTAATCCCAGTATGGCCCGAGGCGACCCAAGCTCGGTGACAAAGAAGTCGATCGTGTCGCGGCGTTTTCCATCGATTAGAGTGAGTCTGCATTTGTCTTTGAGGGCTCCCGCCGCATTGATCGTTCCATCTGCGTTACAGACGTCAATACTCTCGATTGATTCCATGGTGAATCCCAGAAGTCGGGCTGCTCCGCGATCAATGAAATTGCTGCTGGCACCTGTGTCAAGAAGGAGTAGGAGTTGCTGGTTTGTTCCTTCTACTCTGGCGGGGATTGTGATCGACGTTTCTCTAACGCTTTGGATCGCGTTGATGGTATTGATTTCTAGGTCTTCATGGTCTCCAGCGTCCAACAGAAGTGTCGATATGAACTCTTGTCTCTCGCTGGACGACATGTTTAGTACCGCTTTCCTGGCTAGTGCGCCATCCGTTTCTTTTTCCACTGCTGCGGTTGTCGGTGTAGTAGCGATGTTATTGACTCTTGGCGTTGGTTTTTTCTTTGGACAGATATTGGCCATGTGGCCTTGTCCCATACATCGAAAGCACCTTCCCTCCTTTTGACAGCAGAGCTTTTCTTCTGGAGTTCGTTTTGTCTGCCACGCTGGTTTGGTATTTGTTTGAATGTTATCGACGTCCATGGGTATTATCTGATCGTTACGGGGTGGTCGGGGAACCCTTGTTGGTAGAGTGGGCCCTACTTTCGGGACGTTCGTACTGATATTGGCTATGGCGTTTGCGATCGCTTTGTAACGCTGAGCTTCTTCTCTAGCGGTGTCTTGCCATTCCGTCATTTTCTTTGGCATCGGCGATCTCCGAAGGCAAGCAACAAGTAGTCCTTTCTTCAAGCCTCGTTTGAAGAACTCGATAGTTCCATTTGCGTTGGCATCCCATCCGGCCAATACTGATAGTCTCTCGAAGGTCGCGATATACGCATCGATATCATCCCCTTTCATTATCAGCGTGGTGAGTTGTTGTAGCGCATTTTGTTCGCTAAGCGTGTCTGTCCAGGCGAGTTTAAACGCATCTTCAAATTTTGTCCATAGTGCTTCGTTGGTTTCAGGAACCGGGGGTACGTGTGTTGTGACACTAGCATCTAGATCTCTGCTGACTTTATCTCCCCAGTCGTCGACTATGGGTCCTCGGATGTAGGAGAGCGCTAAACTGACTCTACTGTATGGCGACGTCATGAGGTCATGCGTTCGATTTATCCTTCGGTATTGATGGAATTCGCATAGGAACTGTAAACTCTTCGTCCGATCTCCGGAAAATTCTTTTGGTGCCTGTCCTTTCAAGGCCCCGTTCGTGCTAGGCATAGCCATGCTGATTGGTGCGTGTGCGATTGCTGAGACCGTTGGAGGTATGTATGCGTATGTCAGGAATGTTGCTATTGGAAGCGCGGGTTCAGTGATTTCAGGCTCTTCCGCGTTCTCAATTGTAACGTCGGTGTCAACGTGCATAGGTGCTAGTTGACTAAAGGCCTTGGTGAGTGATTCCACTGAATCGGGATCACTTCTGGTCTCTACGACTGATTCTCGTTTTTCCGGGTTTTCGTTGTCATCTGGGTGCCACCAACCTAGTCCAAGACTATTCTCTCGGTGGATTTGGTCTCTTTGTCTTGTGACAAACTCGTCACCTCTTTTCTCGAGGATATACCAATTATGGTTTATAAACTCGACGTATGTCACATTTCCTTGGATGTGAACACGATATCCTGGTCTCCTATCACGATGTGGGACCGTATCCCAATAGGCATCTCCGCAGATGTGTGCTGGAAGATCGTCTTGTCGTCGTCGAAAGACTTCGATGTATTCATTGTCGTTGGTCGGGAAGTTCACGTAAAGGCTAGCCACCTTGTTTCGTCTTTAGATGCTACGCGGGAATATGATTCCACTGTCTGTGCAATAACTGCAGTGTCTGTTGTTTCTGTCGGGTCGTTTCTCTTTGCAAGTCCTATGTCTGCGTACACAGCGTGTTACGTGGGGTCGTATAGTGGTGGTCTTAGCTTGTTTTACGATCCAGCCGGATCGTTCGTGCCGTAGGGCAGCGGGTACTGGATCAAGGGTTCAGGATAGCAAGGCGAGCTTGCTAGAAAGATGTGCGAGTAGAGAGGGACGCGCTTATTTACTCAAGGAGAGCAAACGTTGGCTGGGATTTATCAAAGCTAAGACAAGGAACTATGGACGTTTACAACCTCGTACTTATACTCGTACAACCTGTGATTTTCGTAACTATTTTCTTTGTATCCGTCACAAGACATACGCAAGCGTCTCGTCAGAGGACGCGCGTCTTCGTTGGCAGTCTGCTGTCAGTTCGGTGTCCTCCGGCCACGTCACGTGTCACGTGATTGTGACAAAGGATGCGCGGAATGTCAACGCCACAAAGTCAACAACTGACCCGCAAAAGCACCGCTAGTCCCCATTACACCCATGGCAGATGCTAAGCCATTCGAAGTCATTGCCCTCGACTTCATCACTAAATTACCCGTATCCCAGGGACATGATTCAATCCTCACCGTAACCGACCATGACTGCACCAAAGCATCCATCTTCATTCCCTGTGTCGAAGAGATAACAGCAGAAGGAACTGCAGCTCTGTACGTCACTCATGTATTCCAGAGGTTCAGATTACTGGCAAAACTTATCAGCGATCGTGACCCGCGCTTCGCATCAAAGTTCACCCGTGAACTATGCCAGATCTTGGGAATCTATCAAAACATTTCCACAGCCTATCACCCCCAAATGGACGGACAATCGGAACGCACCAATCAATGGCTAGAACAGTATCTAAGGTTCTGGACTAATGAGCGCCAAGATAACTGGGCGCAATTTCTACCCATGGGGGAATTCGCTCACAACAGTTGGCCACACGAGGTGACAAGGAAGTCCCCATTCTCACTCATGATGGGATATGACCTGCACACTGATTGGATCGATAAACCATCTCCCATTCCCCAGGTGCTCACACGACTTCAGCAATTCCGAGAAGCACGGAAAGAAGCCCAGGACCTTATCTGAAAAGCCCAATCCCTATGGGTCAAACACCGAGATATGCCCAAGTATCAGATAGGAGATCAGGTGTGGCTAGAAGGCCGTCACCTTTGAACCAATCAACCAACCACAAAACTCGCGGCACGCCGGCATGGACCCTTCAGGATCACATGTGTACTGTCACCGGTCAACTATCAACTCAAACTTCCCACACAGTGGAGTATTCACCCCATATTCCACATCAATTTACTCACACCATATTGCGAAACACCCCTACATGGAGAAAACTTCCAGCGCCCGCCACCAGACTTGGTAGATGGAGAGGAAGAATATGAAATCGAGCGCATTCTAGACTCTCAGCAATTCGGCAGAAGCAGAAAACTCCAGTACCTTGTGAAATGGAAGGGTTATCCAGACTCGGAGAACCAGTGGGTCAACAAAGACGACATCTTCGCTGACGAAGCAATTGTGGAGTACAAGCGGAGTTCCACATCCCTCAGAGCACATATAAGCGAGGGCCACTACGCTGAGTCTACTCCATTCCCTCACACTGGATCCCTCTCTCCAACAAACATGTCTTTTCCCTCTTCCACCACATCCACCATTGTCGCTCCCTTCATTGGGGAGTCCCTCACCTACCAAGAGCTCAACGACACCCTCAAGGACATTGTCCCCATCGAAGATGTCGACAACCCCATCACCCCCGACACCTACTGGCCCATCAGTCACGATGGCCAGCGACTCAACTGTACACCGAGGCCCAAGTGCGTCAGCTTCGTGATGCTCTCAGAGACAGTAAGTCTGCCTCTCCTGGACCTCTCCTGGTACGAGTCGAATACCAGGTTGAAGCGGAGGAAGAATGCGGCGATGCGACGATGGGAGGAGTGGAGATTCACAGTGGAGATGTGGAAGCTCAAGCAGCTGTCAACGGCAGCGACAAGGAGAATGAGGATCCTCGAGAGGAGGAGACTCTTTGACGCGACGATGCGCGCGTGATCCAAGAGCAACCCAAGCAGGAGTTGAAGGAGTGGTATCCAGCTGAGCACACCTCAATCATCCACACCACCGATTCTGACAACCCGAAGGAGACCCCCTACTCCTGTGACACTATAGGCCGCCCCCTCTACCGAGGCGACATCGTCCACAACGACACACCCGTCTCTCATCATCTGGCAGTACTCCACCGCCACCTCACCGACTCACGCCATGCCCCCCACAGATACGTACACAACCGTGGAGAGCAATTCATCCACTTCCCCATCACCGACAGTCAGGGGGTCACCACTCAGGCCCCCTACATCCAGGTTATCATGAACCCGGACCCCATCGTACTCACGCTGGCTTCGGACAGCGACAAGACCTTCTCCAAACCACTCTACGCTGAACCCCAAGTCAGGGAAGTAGGCAAACCCCATTACACCCCGGAAGAGATGTACTTCCTAGTATGGGGTCATGCCAACCAGCATCGCCTGGACATTGCGATCAATGAACTGCATGACGTAGGACTTAAAGCTGAGTTGCATCGTTACTGCGCCTACAAGCACGAAGCTGAAAGAGTCGAACAGCGCCTTCATGCCTTAGCCCAGGCGTTGGGAGGCATTCAAGCTGAAGTTGCGCGCAGCAAGTTCAGGCTGGAGATGGCGGACATATGTAATCGAGTTGAAGCGGTTGAGGAAGGATGGATGGGGGGTATTGGGCCTATCCGCCGGCGCCGTGGTCGTCGCAGCTGAAAAGGGGGTGATGTCACAGTACGCGAAGTGGACTCTTACTGTATGGTGATGACTCCTTAGTAAGACGTAATATGTCATGGACTTAGTCACTCAGTCAGCAGTAGTACAGTATCACATGCCAATGTGGCCTGACTCACTCCTAGGATAGCTGTAGTAGGGTTCAAGCTGCTTATGCTACTAGTTGTTTGGATTCGGGAGGAGCTTTAAAGCATCCTCATACATGTATAAATAGTGGCTCGATAAGACCAAGATACGCCATCTTGGTCTTCTTCAATCACCACACTCTTCTCCTCTCTCTTACGCATGTTCGCTTGCCTCTTCTTAGAGCAAGTCGTCCTTATTGATTGCCTAGTGACTCAAACATCCTAGTGCTTAGTCATCAACGATCACGTGCCCTTACAAAGCGCTGTGTATATGTACAAGTCATGTGACTTGTACCTAAGATATTCGCTAAGTCGTGAACACCCTTTCGTAGTCCAAGTCGGACTAATGCCAGTGGTGGCGTTACACGCATCGTCATCATTTAGATCCTTACATGTAGTACTCTACCCTGTAGCCCAATGTACCCCCCTCACAGTTAGAAATTGTAGATTGTTTCCTTGCTCCCGCTTACACAATCTATTTGTACTCATTTTGGGTGTTTGTATTTGCTAATGAATGAAATTTCATAAAATATATTACATCATTGAAATTATTCTTAAGTGGCTGAACTTTTGGAAATGTCTGTGTTTAATTCGGACTTTCGGATGTGCCCCAAAAACGTGACTTTCTGCGTCACATGTATCTGTGAAATTATGCCAACTGTCTGAGTGTCACAATCACATGACATGCCACATAAGCAATTTCCCAATTCAGACTGTATGCCTCATGCCTGTGACCTGGCTGCCAGCTCACAGTGCCAGCTGAACTGTTGGTGCACTGGCACTCAGAAAATAGTATAGAAAATAACAGTTTGTATGATATAAAAGGAGCCTGTAGTTTACATTGTAGCCTCATCTTGGTCTTCTAAGAATATAGCCCACTTCTCCCTCTTCAAGTTTGATGCTTTTTTGCTTAGCTTAGCTAAGCAACCCAACCCACTGGCCCAACCACCCGACACAACACAGAGTTGCTTCAACTTTAAACATCAACACAGACAAGTTGTGACTTGTAGGATGTCTCTTGGACATTAAATGAAATATACATATATCTTAGAATGATCCAGGTGATCATAACACTGAGACCATTTGGTGGCCACTGACCACTTTGACCACCTAGCCTGTCTGAGACCATTTGAGGATGGTCATCAAATGCCCTGATTTGGGTAGACCTGTCAGCCTAGGCCACATTCAGTGACAGGCAATGACACCATTCCAGATATAGATTTCCATCCATTTGTCACTTCCATATTGTCTATTTGAATTTATATACTATATTATTCTTTAAATGTTTCCCCATTCTTATTGTTTTATTACTCTTAAAATTATTATGAGGCATGCTTGAAGGATTTTTTTTTGTATTGATGCACACTTGGTGTGATGAACTACTCACTCAGAGTAGTTGATTGGTACACCCGGTTATCTCTGACAGAGACGTGAGGGATGATGAAGACAGAATGGAGGGTGTCAAGGGAAAATTTGGCTTTATACTCGAAGATAACAGTGAGGTTACCCACAACGTCCACAGCGTGTTATGAGCACTTATCCAGTCTACTAACTGGAGGAGGTTATCCAAGAGGAAACAATGGTTTGACAAGGAATTGACAAGTGGACAGTCTGAGGAACTATCCGTTCTATGGCTAGGCTTATATACATGGGGGCATGGTCTGTGCATACTTTAGGGGAGGCCTACTGCTTCCCTACTGGTGCTGCACAATGGAACATTCTGGAAGGCTCTAAATATATCAGCCAATGGGAATAATCATAGACATGGTACAACTGCTCTGCAGTTGGTTGCGCGATATTGCACCATGGTGGCGTGACTGCTCCACAGTCCAATCAGAATAATCACAAGGAATGGCGTGACTGCTCTGCAGTCCAATCAGGATAATCCAAAGAGTGGTACGACTTCTAGTTGTCTGGTGGCTTGGTCATGGCTTGGTAATGGCTTGGTAATCAATGAGTAATCACTGTCAGATCACATGACTGTTGGAGTACGAAATTGGAACTCCGATCCCGGATTTCCCCATTGGGAAGTTGATTACGTAAAACTGGGCCAATGCGGACCGGTCCTTGACGTGCGAGTCACAACCAAAGTTCCTAGGTTCGTGACAATATCCCCCCTTTACAGTTGCTACACCGATTAGCAACTCTAGAGAATATGTGCCTTCATGGACTTTGAGGATCTTGGATGGCCTTTTCTTCTAGGCCCATGGACTGTGGTTTACTTGGTTTTCATGGTTACTTGGCATAATTGCAGAAGATGCGGAGACTTGTTACTCCGTCTAGTCTGCCATGGCATGGACTTGGCATATGGTTACTTGGCTTGCAGAGGATGCAGATATTCATTTCCATCCTGGCTGCCATGGACTTGGTTGACTTGGCATAATTGTAGAAGACGCGGAGATTCTTCATTGCTCCGTCTTGTCTACCGTGGACATGGACTTGGTTTACTTGGCATGGTTGACTTGGCTTGTAGAAGACGCGGATGTTTGTATCCGTCTTGTCTGCCATAGGCTTGGACAGGGGTGACTTGACATAATTGCAGAGGATGCAGACATTCGCTTCCGTCCTGACTGCCATGGACTTGGACATGGTGTTATCTTGGCTTGCAGAAGACACGGATGTTCGTTTCTGTCTTGACTGCCATAGATGTGGCATAATTGCAGGAGATGCAGAGGTTCTTCATTGCTCTGTGTTACGATTGGACTCATTGGTACGGACTGCATTCTTGTGGGGTTCTGACTACCCTAGTATTAGTCAGGGACAGTCGTCTCAGTCAGCTTGTTGTGGATATCACATGTCGCGTGGTGTTGCGTCAGGCCCGTCCTGACAATGCTCGACTTGAGCGGTGACAGAGTGGCTTGATATGCAAAGGGCGACTTAGCGAATGTAAGTACACGACCTCAGGAGGAACGTGACCGCTGCTAGCACTGGGGCGAAGTCCACCAGGCGTACGTGTCGCTGGGCGATCTGCCTTACTAAGGCCAGACACGATAACAGGCAGAAAGCGAGGAGAAGGCAGACGAAGAGAGAGATGATGGGAATCGGATAAGGATTCAAGAAGACCAAGCTAAGGAGCTCGGTCTTTGTGCTGCCTACTAGATATACAATTGACGAGGAGCTTTGAAGCTCCTCCTGAACGTAAGGTACCCTATAGCGATAGTAGCTCGAACCCTACTACAGCTATCCTAGGTATGAGTCAAGTCCGTACCACGCGACATGTGATAACCACAACAAGCTGACTGAGACGACTGTCCCTGACTAATACTAGGGTAGTCAGAACCCCATGAGAACGCAGTCCGTACCGATGAGTCTGATTGTAACACGTGGTACGGACTTGACTCATACCTAGGATAGTTGTAGTAGGGTTCGAGCTACTATCACTATAGGGTACCTTACATTCAGGAGGAGCTTCAAAGCTCCTCGACAATTGTATATCTAGTGGACAGCATGAAGACCGAGCTCCTTAGCTTGGTCTTCTTGAATTCCTATCCAATTCTCGCCATCTCTCTCCTCGTCTGCCTTCTCCTTGCCTCCTGCCTGTTATTGCGTCTGGCCTTGATAAGGCAGATTGCCAAGCAACGTATATGCCTGGTGGACTTCGCCCCAGTGCCTGCATCAGTCACGTTCCTCTTAAGGTCGTGTACTCATATCCGCTAAGTCGCTCTTTGCACGTTTAGCCACTCTGTCACCGCTCAAGTTGAGCATCGTTAGGACGACCCTAACGCAACATTAAGACCAAGCTAACCCTCACCAATGACACAGTGGCGTCCACGACAAGAGATCAGTGGGACCGGAACCAAGTCCAATCGTATATTATCCCCAGCAGAGGAGAATAGAACGTCCCCACGCGCTATCTAAAAGCTGCTAGGTGGAGGACGCACAGAGGAGAAACTGGGTACTTCATCGATTTCCCTAACCAACCAAGTTGGTTCTACCCAGTTGAGTTCAGCTTCGAACGTACTTGTTGGTGTATACTCGCAACAAACGACGCAGGAGTACGAACAGTGGTCAGACCAACCACACGAGACTATCGGTGCGACATCCTAGAAAGCGAAGTAGTTCCCCAAGCAAGAGTGGGACCCATCGACGGAGCAACTACCACAAGTACCACAGAGGAAGGCTCCGGATCAGATCAAAGTAGCGAGGAGTCAGAAGAAGACCACCTCTCCCAGGTAAACGCAGAAGAAGAGGAGGAACTAGCAAACCTAGCAGGAGGGATTACGCTTAACGAAGCGTCCCAAGCTGAGCAGATCATCGTCCACCCACCAGACGAGATGACAACCACACAGTTAGAACTGATGTACGCACTCCAAGTGGACCCTGTACAACTACCACAAGACGGAGTACCAGAAGACCTACTCCCCATCGATCCTAGTACAGGACATCGAATGACCGCAGACGATGCGGCTCTCATGAGGGCCATCGGACCTGATGAACCAGACCCTCCTGAAGGAAGAGGACCACCCGAGAGAGGCCCAGGCGGAGGCCACCCGCATGGAGGAGGCAGAGGACACGGAGGTGGAGGAGGACCACCCGGAGGAGGCAGATTCCCAGGGATGGCTCCCATAGGTAACCCACCTCGATCGTCAGATAGACTCCAAGGCAACCCGCCTATGGTCTTCAATGGAGACCGCACCAGAGCCTTGCAGTTCAGAGCACAGTGGAACCTCTACCAAGGAGTCAACAGCACAAGTGACATCATGCACAACTACTACCGCCGATCACTCCTCTTCCTCGGCTACATCCAGGGGGAGATGGTTAACGAATGGGTGATGTATATGACTGACTGGCTGATGCGCCAGATGGAGGCCGGATTTCCCGAACACACTCGACGCCTCTGGGAAGAAACCCTTCGCGCCTTCACCAGGCGATTTGCCAACACCATGGAGAAAGAACAAGCGCAAGCGGAGCTGCGCAAAGGCGTCCACATGAAGGAAGGGGACATTGACAGCTACGTGGCTACCTTCGAATGCTTAGCCCGACAAGCTGACTACAACCTCAACGCCCCTCAAACGTTGGACCTATTCACGGCAGGACTACCAAAGGTGTTGTTCACCAAGGTCTACGAGCAATACGAACCCGCAACGTTCGAAGCATGGAAACAAGCAGCGATGAAGAAGCAACAACAGCACATGCACCTACAGGCACGTCTCAACTCACTAAAAACACCCGCTCCAAGGACTACTCCACGCCCTAGCCCATGGGGGAACCCCCAGAGCGGATGGGCACCAAGGAACCTTCCCCATCACCAGAACCCCAATGCAATGGACACCTCCGCGGATAGGACGCGGGCACGAGGTACAGAAGCAGAAGACACCCAGGGAAGGCTTGCCGGAGCAGAGTTCATACTCGACCGACAGAGGCCACCCTACCCGCCCAGAGGAGGACCGAGGGGGCGAGGCAGGGGGAGGGGGCCACCCCGAGACACAAGGAAAGTAATCTGCTACACCTGTAACCAGAAGGGACACTTCAGTCGCGACTGCCCACAGCATTGCAACAACGCGCAGAGCAGCAATAGTAGGAGGTCAGAAACCAACTACTACACCCAAGAACCAAGAGTACAAGCACGTGCAGCAGTAACCCCACAGCAACAAGCCCAGGAGTGGCTCCAGGGAGTGGCCGGAGCACCAGATGAAGTAAAAGACCTGGTCCTTCAAGAACTATGGGGAAAAGAGGGTTTTCCAAACGCCTGAACCCGTCGGCCTGGGTGAGGGCGCTCCGTTGTAATTCTGTAATAATCACACGCTACTGATCGTTGAGAATTCCAGTTTCCGTTCGAACAAATTACAACATGGCCGAAGTAAAAGCACTGGTGGACTCAGGAGCCACAGATAGCTTCATTAAACCCGCGTTCGCGAAACAAATGGGGATTGGTCTCAAAGAGCTAGAGACCCCCAAAAAGATATGGAATATTGACAACTCAGAAAACAAAGCAGGACTAATCACACACTGCGCAGATCTCGACGTACAAACTAAAGGAACCCACAAAACGATGAGGTTCCTACTCACAGACACAGGAAATGAGGACATCGTCCTAGGCTACCCATGGCTAGCCGCCTACGAACCACAGATCAACTGGCAACATGCCGTCATCAAAGAAGACGCCTATCCAGTGGTCCTTTGAACCACACACCTGGAGGAGCGGGGGGTAATGATCGCATTCGCCCCTACTGAGTTCACTGAAGAGGAGAAGCGCCATGCCGTGCAACAACTCTACGACGAATGGGAGACAGTCAGGGCACGCACCACCGCCACAGAGCTGGCCATCGAAGCACAGCAATTCACCGGCACAACAGAAATCCCAGAAGAGCAGAAGTACGCGGACTTTGCCAAGGTGTTCAACAAAGAGGAATCACATCGCTTCCCACCCTCGCGACCTTGGGATCATGCCATCGAATTCAGGAAGGACGCCCCGACCGCCATCGACTGCAAGATCTATCCCATGTCACACGACGAAGACATCGCCCTCCGCAAATTCCTTGATGAACAACTGGAGAAGGGGTACATCCGACCATTGAAATCCCCTTACGCATCGTCCTTCTTCTTCGTCAAGAAGAAGGATGGGAAACTGCGACCAGTCCAGGACTACCGAAAGATTAACTCGTTCACCGTGCGTAATCAGTACCCCCTGCCACTCATACAGGAGCTCATCACAGACTTGGGTAATGTGGACATCTACACTAAGCTCGACGTCCGCTGGGGGTACAACAACGTCCGCATCAAGCAGGGTGACAAAGAAAAGGCTGCCTTCAAAACACGTCACAGGTTCTTCGAACCACTCGTCATGTACTTTGGCCTCACCAACTCGCCTGCCACCTTCCAGGACATGATGGACTCCCTCTGTGGCCCCACCATCAACAAACACGAGTTGCTGGGCACCACCATTCGTGTCTACATGGACGACATTGGCATTGCCTCCCGAAACGGCCAAGCAGGCCACATCGCCGCTGTACGTGACATACTCCAGATCGCAAAGGACAATGACTTGTACTTCAAACCAGAGAAATGTGTCTTCCACGCGCCGGCAATCGATTACCTGGGGGTAATCCTTGAAAAGGGGGTGACACGCATGGACCCTGTTAAAGTTGCCGGCATCCGCAACTGGCCAACACCAACCACGGTCAAACAGGTCCACTCTTTTCTCGGGTTCTGCAACTTTTATCGCCTCTTCATCAGAGGATTCGCCACATACGCACGACCACTGAACCGAT
Organism: Lactarius deliciosus; assembly: GCA_021525775.1. Lineage (NCBI taxonomy): Eukaryota > Fungi > Basidiomycota > Agaricomycetes > Russulales > Russulaceae > Lactarius > Lactarius deliciosus. The sequence goes on from JAKELK010000093.1 coordinate 184,646, forward strand.
TAACGCGGAAAGACACAGAGTGGCAATGGGGACAAGCAGAGGAAGACGCCTTCATAAAGCTCAAGACGCTGGTCACAAGTGAACCAGTGCTGGCACACCCGGACCTCACAGAACAATTTGAGATGGAGGTGGACGCATCAGGCTTCGCGGTGGGTGCCATACTCCTACAACGCAAAGAGGACGGTAAACGACACCCCATAGGCTATTACTCCGCGACACTCAATGAAGCAGAACGCAACTATGACATCTACGACCTGGAACTACTAGCCATCGTCAAAGCCTTCCGCCACTGGAGACCCCTACTCGCAGGCTCTCCACACAAGACCAAGGTATTCTCCGACCACCTCAACCTGCAATACTGGAGGTCACCACAAAGAATAAGCAGACGCATCGCAAGGGAAGTACTAGAACTATCCGAATATGACTTTGAGATTCACCACATCAAGGGCACAGCCAATGGAAGAGCAGACGCGCTCTCCCGAAGACCGGACTATGACCAGGGGGATAACGACAACAAGGATGTAGTGGTCCTCCCCGACGCGTTCTTCGTGCAAGCCACACAAGTCGAGACTGTCATGCCGAACACCCTGACGATAGAACCCGGAGAGATGGAGCGACCGGACGCAACATACTGCCAAGACGAGGACTACCTACGCCCATGGATAGACGCACACTGGTTAAAGAAGATCGAAGGCACTTGGTACAAAGACGGAAGACGAGTGGTGACTGGCGGACTGTATGACAAGAGAAGTATCATCTCTGCTCACCATACACCACTGGTTTATGGACACCCAGGCATTAACAAAACCTCACAATTAGTAGGACGCTCCTACTGGTGGCCAAACCTCGCCCAAGACGTAACAGACTACGTCAAGGGATGCGCCGAGTGTCAGAGGCATAAGGCCAACAACCGACCAACCCGAGCACCACTGTCCCCAATCTATCCGAACCCCGAGGCACTCCCCTTCAAAACTATCGCCCTCGACTTCATCACCAAGTTACCCCAGTCGCAGGGGTTTGATTCGATCCTCACCATCACAGATCACAATTGTACCAAAGCAGCTGTCTTCATCCCCTGTCAAGAAGAAATCACTGCAGAGGGAACCGCCACTCTATACGCTAAGCACGTCTTCCTACGATTCGGGCTCCCCTCCAAGGTTATTAGCGACAGAGACCCACGCTTTGCGTCCAAGTTCACGCGAGAACTGTGCAAGATCCTGGGGATTTCACAGAACATCTCCACTGCCTATCACCCCCGAACAGATGGACAGTTGGAACAGACTAACCAGTGGCTCGAACAGTATCTCCACTTCTGGGCAAATGAAAGGCAGGACAATTGGGCGACTTATCTCCCCATAGTGGAATTCACGCACAACAACTGGCCCCATGAGACCACCAGGAAGTCCCCTTTCTACCTCCTAATGGGGTACAATCCGCGCGCTGATTGGATTGATAGGCCATCACCCATACCCCAAGTGGCGCTGAGAATCGACCAATTCCAGGAGGCCAGAGCGCAGGCCAAGGCCCTCCTTATCAAGGCACAGAAGTCATGGGTCAAACACAAAGATATGCCCAAGTACAAAGAAGGAGACCTCGTGTGGCTAGAAGGACACCACCTGCGCACCAACCAGCCAACCACCAAGCTTGCGCCCAAAAGACATGGCCCCTTTAGGGTCGCACAGGTGATGTCCTCTGTCAACTATCGCCTCGAACTTCCCACACAGTGGAGTATCCACCTGGTGTTCCACACCGATCTTCTCACCAGATACCACGAGACCGCAACACATGGGCCTAACTACCAGCGCCCACCACCGGATCTGGTAGAAGGCGAAGAAGAGTATGAGGTCGAGAAGATTCTAGATTCATGAAGATTCGGAAGAACGCGGAAACTGCAGTACCTCATGAAATGGAAGGGGTACCCCGACTCGGAGAATCAGTGGGTCAACCGGAGCGAAGTATTCGCCGACCAGGCCATCCAGGACTTCAAAGCACTAAACCCCGCCAGGGAAACGCATATAAGAAGAGCCCACTACGAGCTAAGTCCCCTAGCAACTTCTGCTACCTCTTCCCATCCTGTCTACCTTCGCACCATGTCTTCCTGCTCCCTCCCATCGCAGTCCACCATCGACACCGTCACCAAGGCCCTGTCCACCACCCATGGGCCCGCCACCCGCGAGGACGCCCTCACCGTCCTCCAAGCCTTCCCAGACCCCACCATTGGAGGAGACGCCGACCCCCCCGGTGCGCAGCCTCTCGCCTACAAGGCGGTCCCAGAAAAAGAAGAGCATGCCCTACTTGAGGGCCAGGCCGCAGATAGCCTCATTCCACACCTTGACAGACACGGTGACTGTGAACCTGTCCAAGTACCACACCGAGTTCGGGCCCGTGCGGCCCTGGAAGGAAGTAGTGAAGGAGTGGAGGGACGAGCAGTTGCGGAGGGCGCAGCTGAGGCAGCAGCAGCTGAAGCATCGGCGCATGATACTCCAGACTGGGGTCTGGCCGAGGATGCTCCCGACGACTACCCAGTTGCGCACCCCCTCATTTCCTCCACCACAGACACTGACAACCCACGCGAAACCCCCTACTTGCTCAACACCAACGGATCCCCCATGTACGGGCAGGACCTTGGGGTGTTGGGTGCCCCCACCCATCAGCCCCTCGCGGTCATCAACACATGAGTCCCCAGTGGCTTCAAGGCCAACACTGGTGGGACTACCTCCCCTTTCGCATCGTCTCCCCCGACGGGGTTGAGCGCGAGGCCCGCTACCACCAGGTGATCATGGGGCCGGACCCTCTGGTGGTGGGCATCATCGACGAGTCGGACAAGGTCTACGCTCACCCCCTCTATGCCGCCCCCCACTACGTGTATGGTGGCAAGCCCATGTACCCCGCAGCGGACATGGTCCTCTTCACAGAGGCCTTCGAAGACCGGGCGCGCGTCAACCGCTGCCTCGACTCCATTCACGACCTCTCCCTTACGGCAGAGGTCCATCGCTACCACCTCGCCAACTGGGAGCAGCAGCGCCTTAACCAGCGCATCAACGACCTCATCGCCGCCCTGGGGGAGGTTCAAGGTAAGACAGCGGGTAGTCGGCATCAGCTGGAGATGGCCAATGCGTTGGAGCGCATCGAGGATGAGGCGGGCACTATGGTGGACTACAAGTTGACGAAGAAGAAGACCCGCAGGGGCAGGAGGGGTGCCCAGCAGCCGCAGCATACGCGAGTTCGCTACGAGGAGGAGGGCTTTGGAGCATTGGGGCGTCGCACCTGAAAAGGGGGTGATGTTACGATCGGACTCATTGGTACAGACTGCATTCTCGTGGGGTTCTGACTACCCTAGTATTAGTCAGGGACAGTCGTCTCAGTCAGCTTGTTGTGGATATCACATGTCGCGTGGTACGGACTTGACTCATACCTAGGATAGTTGTAGTAGGGTTCGAGCTACTATCGCTATAGGGTACCTTACATTCAGGAGGAGCTTCAAAGCTCCTCGACAATTGTATATCTAGTGGACAGCACGAAGACCAAGCTCCTTAGCTTGGTCTTCTTGAATTCCTATCCAATTCTTGCCATCTCTCTCCTCGTCTGCCTTCTCCTTGCCTCCTGCCTGTTATTGCGTCTGGCCTTGATAAGGCAGATTGCCAAGCAACGTATATGCCTGGTGGACTTCACCCCAGTGCCTGCATCAGTCACGTTCCTCTTAAGGTCGTGTACTCATATCCGCTAAGTCGCTCTTTGCACGTTTAGCCACTCTGTCACCGCTCAAGTTGAGCATCATTAGGACGACCCTAACGCAACATCTGTCTTGTCTGCTGTGGACTTGGACATGGTTTGACTTGGCTTGCAGAAGACGCGGATGTTCGTTTTCGTCTTGACTGCCATAGACGTGGGCACGTGGCATAATTGCAGAAGATGCAGAGTTTCTTCGTTACTCTGTCTTGTCTGCCATGGACATGGGCATGGTGACTTGGTTATCTTGGCTTGCAGAAGATGCAGATGTTCGTATCCGTCTTGACTGCCATTGGTTTCTCGATTACTTGACATAACTTGGCATGGGTTACTTGGCTTGTGGCAACTATGTCCACATATTACTTGGGTTCTTGGCATGGGTTTGACTTGGGTGTTTCCATCTTCTAAGTTTCCAATCCTCTTCTTGAGGGAACGTGAGCCATTTAGAAGGATTTCTAGGGCATGGGTGACATGGGTGGTTCCATCTTCTAGGGTTCTTCATAGAAGGATTTCTAGGGCATTGTAGCAGTGCGACTGCTGTGCTACACCAAGCCAAGTGTGAAAATCAGGTGAACTGCAAGGTAACACACTCAACCTAATGCGGAGACAAGTCACGCGCCAAATGTACAGTCACTGCGGAGGGACGATCAACTTGTGGCCTTTATGCAAGGACCAAACATGTCAGATATCACGCAGTGGCACGCTGAGTGGAGAACCAAGAGGACAAGTTAGATTGGACTATGGTGCGCGTCGCGTAGTCACCACCAATTTTGTGCAGATTAGATAAGCATGTACACACGTTAGAAAAACAAAAAAGTGTCTTGACAAAATGAAGGGCTTAGTGAGTAGATTGATTTGTCAAGAGGAAATTTCTCTACGATAAGATTTCGCGATATCGCATTACCCAAATTGGCCGCCTCCATATTTAGACAAAGGCGCTTATTACATATACAGATGACTCATCAAATCTACACAGAAGAGGAATGTGGTGTCACGTCCATTTCTCGCGCGAGGGTCTCCGGAATGCGTCTGTGAGACCTGTATCGCTGAGAACTGTATGCTTTTACCTTGAGTTGTGCAGAGCGTGCATCAAGCCCTTCAGCATAGGCATCTATAAATCTCCAAGCCTGGTGTTCCCATTTCCTGATGAGTTCAACAGGTACTGATGCCAGTGCCTTGGGCATGTTGAGCTTCAATGTTCCGAATGTATAGTCGCAGTGTTCTCGCAGATAACGCTTTACTGCGCCCCAAAAATACTCGATGAAGTTAATTTCACAATGGTATTTGGGCAGGAACACGCAGATGTGTCCCGCGGCCTCGATCGTCTCCTGGACAAGGGACTTCTGGGCTCGGAAATCGGGTTGGAGATCCAATATTCGCTTGGCGCAGCAGTCGGTCCGGTCGTCGTCGCATCCCCCTTTGCCACATCGCAGGTTCAGCCCAGCCTTCCAGAGGCCGCGTTCTTGCAAAATTATTTTCGCACCCTTGGCCATGTTTGGGTATTCAGGGTGTGATGTTGGGAATACCATTGACTGAGTAACTTTTTGTCCACCATGGAGAAACCAGCCATCACGCATTTTTGGTTGTTTCCCACCTGGATTGAGATTCACATGCGAGGCGAGAAGCGCATCGCTCGCATAAGCGGAGTGTCCCTGTGAGTTGTCGACGAGCACAATGGCGATGAAGCCGGGACCGTGGAGCCGTTCGAATGTCGGGAAAAATTTGTCCTTGAGCTGTTTGAAATAATTTGGTTGGGCTTATTTCCAAGCGAAATGAAATCTAACCTGTTTGAGAAATAATGTTCCGTTCCAGAATCCCTCGTGGTTCTTCCCGTACTCGAGGGTTTCGCTCGCATCGGCGAGCCACCCGTGCGTCGAGCAAATAAAGTCGCTTTGGTGAATGCCCCGGCCTTGGCCTTTTTTTCTGATCGGTTGTTCACCATCTTTGATCCAGCTCGCCTTTTTCCCATCGTGTGCTTGAGCAGTCGACTCATCATGAGCCACGAGCACATAGCGGGGACCATCCGGTGGGGCCGGATCACAGGCTTGTCGCGTTACGTCGCCAATTTCATACCGGACTATCCGAGGCCGAAGAGCAAGGATCTCGGGTATGAAGCGATTTTGCCGATCGTTCAGAACATCTGGGCGTTCGTGTCCATCATAAAAAATTGCTTTTTTGTGGATTGTGAACGCAAATCCGTCCTCAATCATCATGCGACGGATCGTTGAGAGGGAAATCCCATTGCTCCGGAGATGCAGCCTTGGGAGGATGACTGATTCAAAGTGATCCTTTAGTCCCTGAGGAATTTCCTCGCCAAGGATCCTCTGTGTGTACGTTTCTGCCTCGGCAAATGGTAATTGTTGCCGCAACAACATTTGCAACTTGGACGGGTCGATCGCCCACTTATTCGAGCGCATGTACGATCGCAACTCCGCTCGGATGATTGGGTCGGAGACGAGTGAATACGTCTTCGCGTGAGTTCCTCGCTTCGAATGAGGGAGCTCTCTTTGATTCACCCAGGCATCCATCCACCGGCGAACCTGTCGTCCTCCCCACTCTTTTGCCATCATCGCACCGACCACTGCGGCATGGGAGGCTTCGATTGCCCCCATCTTCTGGCTGACCATCGCGTGCAAACATGCTTGGATCGCCCGTGCACGGTAAGCCTGTAGCCCGTTTTCCCCACCTTCAAAACTGTGCTTCTTTGAACTGATCACCCTTTTGATGTCTTTCAGGGCAACTATGCGTGCTTCAAGAGCACGCCTTCTCGCGTTTTCTCGTTGCTCTCTGAAAGGTACGTCGAGTCTGCGCCGCTTAAGAGCTGAGTGCTCTGTCACAGGTGGTTCGTGCGTGGGACTGGTTGGCGCGGGGGTTTCCTGGATAACTGCCAATGGTGCGTGGCGTTCGTCATACCAATCGTCAAGGTTGTCTTCAAGCACAAACACGTCGTCCTCCAGGTCAGATAAGTACCCATCAAATATTTTGTCACTTGTGTCTGACGACATCGGTACGGGCGAAGGGGCGGGCGAAGGGATCACTTGAGGCGCAAGAGCAGTTGCGCCGTCGATGGTGTGGGTATGGGCGGGGGCAGGAGAACGTCCTGAGACATGCACAGCGACGCGATCGATGGAATCCACGACATCCGGGGTGCAGGCAGGATCGGGGGTGTGGTCGGGATCATGGGACTGGATGCGAGTGGGATCGGGAGCCTGCGAGGGGCCATGGGTGTGCTCAGGGATATCGGGTGTGGTGTCAGGCATGGACGCTGGTATGAGCGCAGGGGCATGGGTGGAGATACCTCGAACAGATGTACATTTCTCCTTAACAAAATAACTTCGGAACATCGCTGCAGACGCACTGGAAAGTATATAAGTTCAGTGAGTGTATTCATGCGGAAAGTATACATGCGGCCATGCCTTTTGCGCATTTTACTGTCGCCCTCGGCCTTTGCGTCGAGACGGCGCTTCTCCCGTCTCCGAGTGCGCTCTGAGTTCCCAGTGTAATGCCCTCGGATGTGGGATTCCGCACTCTTCCAATCGTCCCCAGAACGTGTTATTTTGTCAAATAATGTCATTTCCCGTACCGTTTCGGCCTCGCGCTCCATCTCGCGCTCGAGGCTTTGTGTGAGCTCAGGACCAGCCAGCTCTTCGATTGCGTCGGTCCCATCAGTTAATCCAGAACTTTCCGAGTAATCCTCATTCTCGTTCTCAGAAGAACTTATGAGGATGATCTCTGGATGTGTGTTGATCTGTCGCTGTCGCTGCCGTCCAGCACGCGCACGGGCAGCAGCATTCAGTTGGGCCTTTGAGGGTGACATTTGCTGAGGGGATCTTTCATTGAGAATATTTTTATTGTTTCTGACATTAAGGATTACTTGGTATGTTCAGAAATCACACCGGCGTGCTTTACTGGGGACAAAGTCATAATATGAGGGCGCTGATGGATTTGGTGCGCGCGCAGCATCACCTTACCATCCTCGGCAGTGGGATTCCCACCAGATGTCCACGTAAGCTTGTAAACGCGCCGAGAACTCTATTACAGTATAACAGGATCAATTACAGATCCTGATTTCACTATGACTCGGATTTTGATTTCTCATACGCATTGGCCGGTCACGTGATCAATGACATAAGCTGCACAAAATTGGTGGTGACTACGCGACGCGCACCATAGAGTAAGGAAGTACAGTGGAATGCGCACCTGAGTGGAGAACCAAGAGGACAAGTTGGTTCCACTCAGGACGCTACAGGGAAGCTTATATACACTACTGCGGCTGAGCTTGAACTGAGTCCGAACACTATTACTAAGTGTACAGTAAGACTCCTTGACTCAGGAGCTGACGCGTCGTATCTAATAATAGCGCTATCTATTGTGCTGACTGATGCACTTGTCATAGCGCTTACGAGCGGCTCCACTTTGCTGAGTAAAACCTAATACAGCAAGTAAGTGTAAACTACTAAGCACGTTCTAGATCCTTCCAGATCCTTCCATCCTTATCTAGCAATCATAACTGTCTGTACGTATAAGGGACCTTAGTCCCACGATCACGTGCAGATGGGTGGCAAACCCTTGTGACTAACTTGAAGTCTCTGTACTTCAGCCCTTTTATATCTTCCTCATATAAATCCGTATAAATACAGAAAAATAGGAAAATAATACGCGTCCATGACAGGCATGAGTGACTTTGCATGGGTGGTTCCACCTTCTAGGTTCTTCATAGAAGGATTTCTAGGGCATGAGTGACTTCTGTGTCATGTTCTTGGGTGCTCGTGATTCAATGTCGTCGATTTGTATTTCCTTGGACTGTGGATTACCGTGAACTGTACTGCACGGATCATGGAAAACTTGGTGTCTTGGAGGAATTTTGTAATCCTGGAGTGCACGAAATGAAATTTGTACTTGGTCCTTTCATGGTTTTGTGGTTTCGTGTGCTTATCCCCTCTTCAGCCCTGTACGCCGGGACAGGCTGAAGGGTCTCGAAATTTTTTTCCGGGGATTCATGGATGTGGAATTGTGGAAGTTACGTGGTTCACCTGCCTGCTTGCTGGGGTCTTACAGATGTCTTGGCTTGGTTTACTTGGTTCACCTGCCCGCTTGCTGGGGTCTTACGGATAATGTGACTTGGTTACTTGAATGTCCTACCCACTTGAGTGGCCATTTTTCCACAGGGAATCACGTCCTCAAAAAGAAAGGTGCCAAGAAAGTCACGTTTTCTCTGTCATCACAAAATGGGCATCCCCGAGCAACATTCAAGCCTGTCATGGACGCGTATTATTTCCCTATTTTTCTGTATTTATTACGGATTTATAACGGAAGATATAAAAGGCCGAAATACAGAGACTCCAAGTTAGTCACAAGGGTTTGCCACCTATGTGCACGTGATCGTGGGACTTAGGTCCCTTATACGTATAACGGTTCTGATTGGTAGATAAGGATAGAAGGCTATGGAAGGCTCTGGAAGGATCTAGAGCATGCTTAGTAGATTACGCTTACTCACTGTATTAAGCAAAGTGGAGCCGCTTGTAAGCGCTATGACAAGTGCATCAGTCAGCACAATAGATAGCGCTATTAATAGACACGACGTGTCAGCTCCTGAGTCATGGAGTCTTACTATACACTTAGTAATAGTGTTCAGACTCAGTTCATACTCAGTCACAGTAGTGTATATAAGCTTCCCTGTAGTGTCCTGAGTGGAACCAACTTGTCCTCTTGGTTCTCCACTCAGGTGCATATTTTCCTTGTACTTCCTTACTCTGCCTCAATCTAAACTTGTCCTCTTGGTTCTCCACTCAGCGTGCCACTGCATGATATCTGACATCTTTGGTCCTTGCATAAAGGCCGCAAGTCAATTGTCCCTCCGCAGTGACTGTACGTTTAGCGCGTGACTTGTCTCCGCGTTAAGTTGAGTGTGTTACCTTACAGTTCACTTTATCTTCACACTTGACTTGGTGTAGCGCGGCAGTCGCACTGCTACAGAGCCCAGTTTGTTTTACTCTTAGTAAGTGCAAATAGAATAGACTCCATTTTATAAAAATGTATCTCCTTAATTGTACACATTGTCTTGGTCAGCGTAATATGTTTTTTTAAATGTTCAAACAACTTAACAAAAACATTAATATATTCTTATTATCTAATTAGTCTACATCTATTTTTTTTTGTCTAAGTCATACAATGGCGCATGAAAACAGGGTGTGGGCGCGGTGAACGCAGGCACACGGAGACCACGCCAGCCCTGCTGCGTGACACATAGGGAAGCGAGTGGCCTTGTGTGCCCCTTCCCGTGCAAATGGGGCACCACAGGATGAGGCAGCTTGCCCTCACATGCTGCTGTCCACGCGTACTTGTGCCCCTCGTGTGTGCCCCTTCCGCGTGAATGGGAAGGGTGGGCCGGGGGCTGCTTGCCCATGCGCGCCCCTTTCCTGTGCGTACAGGGTGGCGTGGTTGGGAGGTACCGGGGCAGCGTGCCCCTCGTGTGCGCCCCTTCCGCATGAATGGGAAAGGTTGGGCCGGGAGTCACGAGCCCTTGCACGCCCCTTTCCCGCACATACACGGCGGCGCAGTCGAAGGAAGAAGGGAAGGGGCCGGTGGTGACGGGGTGTTCCTCGTGCCCCTTCCCGCACGTACGGGGCGGCGTGCCCTCGTGCACCCCCTTCCGCATGAATGGCAAGGGTGGGGCGAGGGTGGCGTACCCTCGCGTGCCCCTTTCCCGCATGTACACAGCGGTGCGGTCGAAGGGGGAAGGGGAGGGGCGGCGTGCCCTTGTCCCCCTTTCCGTGCGTGGTGACACGGCCAAGGGGGAAGGGCTAGGACGGGGGCGACAGGGGGAAGCAGCGGCGTGCCCTTGTGTGCACTCCTTCCATGCGAACGGGAAGGGAGGGACCGGGGAGAGAGGGAGAAGGCGGTGGCAGGTGCCCTCGTGCGCATCCCATCCCTTCGGTGCGAATGGGGAGAAGGGGCAGCGGTCAGTGTGGGGAAGGGGAAGAGGAAGAGGAGGGGGACTCACCCTTGTGCGCCCTGTTTCTGCGCTCAGGCGTGGCGGCGGTCAATGTGGGAGAAGGGGAAGAGGGGGCGACTTACCCTCGGCGCGTGATGTAGGGGATGGGGACGTGGGTCATCCTCTTTCGCAAATGGGGAGCGGCGGAGATGGGCGACGGGGATGGGAGGAGGAGACAGGAAATTGGTGGCACGCAATAGGTATGAGGTACGATCTACCCAATTCTGTAATGCCACGTACGCCAACGTGGCAGGCACATTGTGCTTCCGCCACACTCCCCTTCTCCTCCCTTTCCTCCCTTTCCTCCCTTTCCCCTCCTCCCCCCTCCTTTTCCTCGTCGAAACAAGGTATGCAAGCTGACACCCCCTTCCCCTGCGTTGACCACCGCCGCCCCCTTCGCACGCAGACCCCCGCCTCCCCTTCCCCCTTAGCCGAGCCAATCTGTACACGTGGAAACGGCGATGCGACCCCCAGCCCCTCCCTTTCCATTTGCACGGAAGTGGGGTGCACGAGGGCACGCCTCTCCGCGTCGCCCCTGCACATTCCCTCTTCATGCCACCGTTCACGTGAAAAGGGGGCACACGACCCCCTGACCCCCGTACGCGCGGGAAGGGGCACGAGACACCCCATCACCACCGGCCCCTTCCCTTCCCCCTTCGACTGCGCCGCCATGTACATGTGGGAAAGGGGTGCGCAAGGGCTCACGACTCCCAGCCCCACCTTTCCCATTCACATGGAAGGGGCGCGCACAAGGGGCACGCCACCCCGGTACCTCCTGACCGCGCCGCCCTGTACATGCAGGAAAGGGGCGCGCATGGGCAAGCAGCCCCCGGCCCACCCTTCCCATTCATGTGGAAGGGGTGCGCACAAGGGGCACGAGTACGCGTGGACAGCGGCATGCGAGGGCAAGCTGCCTCATCCTGTGGCACCCCATTCGCGTTGGGAAGGGGTGCATGAGGCCACTCGCTTCCCTATGTGTCGCGCAGCAGGGCCGACGCAGTCTCCATGAGTTGGTGTAATTTCACAGACACACGTGACGCAAAAAGTCACGTTTTTCGGCCACAACCGAAAGTCCGAATTAAACACAGACTTTTCTGAAAGTTCGGCCACTTAGAATACTTTTGATAATGTAATTTTTTATAAAATTTATCAACAAATTCAAACATCCCAAATGAGTACAAGTCGATTGTGTAAGCGGGAACAGAGAAAGTTCCAAGTTGATTATTCAGTGAACACACCAAAAAAACTTCCAAGTCGATCTATTGGGTGGGAGGGGGACAATACATTGTGTGTATGGTTCAGGGTAGGAATACTGCATGTAAGGACAATAACTAAATGATGACAGCGCAGGCTGGAAGAGAGAGAAAGTGGCAAGGATGCAATCTAAGGTGCACGCAGGATTTCGGGGTTGTGCAGGCCTCTGCGGGGCGCGAAACCTCATATGGGAGTCTGTAGAAATCGCGAATGCACATACGTAGAATATTTAAGGCCGCACAAAAGTGCGGCGAAGTCGGGAACGGAAATGGTACCCATACCAGTGGGCTACACCGAACCCTGCTGGATCAGGTGAGAACAGGTGGTCGGAAACAATTGCGCACTCTTCCGCACGATGCAAAACTTCGCATTTGTGGCCATCTGAGTCTGGAACGCGTCGGGTTCGAGTTTGTAAGGTCGCGTGCAAATGCTGCACGCTGGGGACCTTGCTTATGTTCCTCTTCACACTGGGATCTGCCCTTGAAGAAACCACATCGTGTTTCTCCACGCACGCTGCCGCGGGACTTGTGATCACTGTTGTTGGCTCATCACATAATTCTCGGTCTTTTGGTGAAGTGAGAAAATCCGCATGATTATGGCATGGACATTGGCAGGTCTGCACTCAAAGTAAGTTGATGAACACTGCCGTTCCTGTGCTGCCACTGGCACGCATGTTGCTGCGGGACTTGTAAATGCGGTCAGTAGCTCAAAATATTATTGCAAGTGTTTATACGCGACGCGGGAGCCTGCACGAACGTGGTTCACTTGCTAATTGCTAGGCAACGGGTCTAGGATGTGCAAGAATTGGGGTGTGAAGCGTGCAAGGTGTCACGCAAGTTCCTGCGGAACGCAAGATATCGTATATGGGGTTTTGGTGATCGCAGACGTGTTGGTGTCCAATGGCTAAAGCCGCGCGCAAGTGCAGCGAAGTTGGGAATGGAAATAGTGGCCCCTCAGAGCCCAGGGAAATATGGGTGGTTGAAAGTAGTCGCACACGCTTCGGCGGGGCGCGAAACTTCGTAGAAATGGCCACCCGCGTTGAGAACGTGTCTGGCTTGAATATCTAAGGCCGCACAAAAATGCGGCACGCTGGGGAATGCAAGGAATGAGCCACCCTGAGCTCAAAAGTCCGAAATCTGAGGGGAGAAGTCATTGGCAGCGTGTTGCAGACTGTTCGTCACAGCTGGGCTGAGCTGCATGGCTTATTGACTGTGTTGGATGTCATGGGCATTGGTAGTGGGAAGGTACAGCAGTCCCCCCATGTCCCACCGTGTTCTGTTCCGTCTGTGGTCTGTGGCTGGACTATTGAGGCTTACTTAAGTTCATTAGTAATAGTACAAAAACTAGATTAATATTTTCGAGTAAATACAAGATTTGGTCGGACTTTCTGAGTTTTGGATTGGCGGTCCTCGAAATTCTCCTCCCACGGGCGTCACATGTGTCTGCAAAATTACAAGGACTGTCTCCGTGCGCCCGCATTCACCGCACCTGCACCCGTTTTCACACGCCATTGTACAACTTAAACAAAAAAAAATAGATGTAGACTAATTAAATAATAAGAATATATTAATGTTTTTGTTAAGTTGTTTGAACATTTAAAAAAACATATTACGCTGACCAAGACAATGTGTACAATTAAGGAGATACATTTTTATAAAATGGAGTCTATTCTATTTGCGCTTACTAAGAGTAAAACAAACTGGGCTCGAATGTTGCTCAGGGATGCCTGTTTTGTGATGACAGAGAAAATGTGACTTTCTTGGCACCTTCCTTTTTGAGGACGTGATTCCCTGCGGAAAAATGGCCACTACCCACTTGTTGGGGTGACAATGTGACTTGGTTTACTTGGTTCGCCTGCCCACTTGCTGGGGTCTTATGGATAACATGACTTGGTTACTTGAATGTCCTACCCACTTGCTGGGGTCTTCCGGACAACGTGGTTACTTGGTTACTTGGTGTACTTGAATGTCCTACCTGCTTGCTGGGGTCTTCTGGACAACGTGGTGTGGAGTACTTTGAACGCCTTGATCAGGGGCGTAGGTAGTCCCATGGTGTGGCCCTTGGTTGTATTCTCTTGCCCTCTTGTTAGGGTCTTACAGACATCTTGACTAGTGACTTGGATGGCCCAATACTTGGCTCTTGGGTGTGTGTTCTCATGCCCTCTCTCTGGGGTCTTACAGATGACTTGACGCGTGATGTTACGAACTTGACTGATTGCTTATCTTTTCCTCTGTTATGTTGCCTTGTGTTCGCGTGTACTTTTACCCATGACCCGCTTCTTTTCTGTCTTCGGCTTCTACCTCGCACCCACCGCCTGACCATTACGATACCGACCTTACAACTCTTGAAGTCCGCAGACGCCATCTGACTCCCACGTGCCCCCGCGGGATCCGCTTGTTCCCTTTATAGACTCTCCTTTCGCATTACTCGATTAGCTCGCTAGGACCCGTATCCTAGGATCGCGCCATGTGTTTGTAGTCTACAAACACCCTGTATTAGTATATAAGTCCCGCCCTACCTAGCTTGTACGGTAGACTTGACTTCTTGTGTAATACCACATCGTCTTTGCCTCACGATTCCTGTTCGACTCGCCCTTGCGTTTGAGTCCCCACTTCAGCTCGCCTTTGCGCTTGAGCCTCGACCTCCGCTATTATCCTAGTGTCCCTGGGAGGCCTAGTGATACTTGTTCATCACCGAACTGAATCCTAACCGATTCACGCCCTTCCGATCCCGTTGACTTACGAAGTACACGTCGTACTTAACGCCCCTGTGGTGGCGTTACATTAAGTCAAGTCTCTCACAGTGGCGACATCCAGTCGCAGCCAGTCTCGGTTTCAGGCTGAATATATCGATCGTTACAGCACTGACGAACTCTCTGACAAGATCAAAGGAGCTGCAGTCTGGGCAGAACACGACGGAGCTGAGGGATACTTTCTCTTTCATCCCAATACACAGAAATACCGACAAATCCACTACCTCGACGACGTCCGCCAGTGGGCATACATCGACTACTCACCAAAGCAAGGGAAGTGGTACACCGTTAGCATTGTATCCCCTGCACTCGGAGTAGGACCCTTTGGAGCCCGCACTACTAGTGGCATCGACGTCGACAGCCCGGACCCTGATTCCCCAAGCGTACCCGTCCCTACAACGAACCTACCAGTTACCGTGTTCCCATCCTACGCAATGTCACAAACTCAGCAGCAGGCTTTGGCTAGCACAACGCTCACCAGTGGAGGAGGAGGAGGACCCTCGGGAGCCTCGAGCTCAGGAGGAGGAGGAGCCCCAGTACCGCCCAGTGGAGCCCCAGCCGGAGGAGCCGGTGGCGGCGGTGGTGGCGGTGGCGGTGGCGGTGGCGGTGGCGGTGGCGGTGGCGGTGGCGCTGGTGGCGCCGTGCCAGGAGGAGCCGCGCCGATAATCGCGCCCGGAGGCCACGGAAGACTGGGAGGGAACCCCCCTCCGGAGTTCACGGGGGTAAGGGACAAGAGCAAAGCATTCCTGCTCGCCTTCGACCTCTATGTAGGGATGAACCCAGACATCGACCAGCTCAGAATCCCCTCTTCACGAGCCATGACCTTCCTCTCCTATATCAGAGGACCCCTCGTCGAAGACTGGGTAGCTGAGCAAGCGTGATGGCTCGACGAACAGATAGTCAACGGAGTGGACCGCGGGAATATGGTCCTGTGGCAGACAATCCGAGACAGGTTCGAAAATGCCTATTTTGACTCGGCTGAACACACCAACGCCTGCAAGTCACTACAGACCCTTGCTATGAAGGGCGAAGACATCGACACATACATCGCCACATTCCAGAACCTTGTCACCAAAGCCGGGTATAACCCCGACGAAGCCACGACCCTTGAAATCTTCCAAGACGGGCTACCAAACCAGTTAGTCATTAACGCCATCCGCTTCCAGCATCCCGTCAATTGGGAGCAGTGGAAGGCGGCTGCACGACTTCAACAAGCTGAATACCTTATTTTGAAGGATCGTCTGGGCAAAAACAAACCGTCGCGCAGTCGAAAGGGTGGACACAGCCGAGAGCAGTGGGTCCAGGCCCTCAACAGAACGCGCGACCCGAACGCCATGGATGTTGGACGCGCCAGAGCCTCCGTGGCCCTTACCGACACCGACAAAACCCAACTTCAGAAGGAGGGACGATGTTTTAGATGTCGTGCTCAAGGGCACATCTCGCGTAACTGCCCACAAAAGGGCGTGCGCGTGGCTGCAGCCAGCGCTGCCATGGCGTTACCCGCCGGTTCCTCGCGAACTACGCTCCCCCCTCCCCCGTCTGCAAACATACCAGCTCCCACCATCGGTACTGTCGCCATATCAGCTAATCGCATCCTTTCGAATGAGGAGCAGGCAGACGTACAGATCGCAGCGATGAAGGCACAGTCACAGGAGGTGCGCGACCTCATGGTCGAAAAGCTATTCGGAAGAGAGGATTTTCTCGACGCTTGAACCCGGCGGCCTGGGCTAGAGCTTTAAATCTAAACGTGTACACTAGCAGATATCGATCTATGCGAATTCCAGTCTTGTTTAAATCTGCACATGCAACGGCCGAACGACAAGTCCTCGTAGACTCAGGAGCGACGGACAATTTTATTTGCTCCACGCTCCTTAAACGCCTTCAAATCGGAACAAGGGAGGTTACCCACCCCATCCGCATTTGGAATGTGGACGGCACCCATAATCAGGATGGCGCCATCACTCAGTACACGGACCTCACCGTGAAAACAGGAAATGAGGAAAGGACACTTCGCTTCCTGGTTACGAACCTTGGGAGGGACGAAGTTATCCTCGGATACCCCTGGTTTACGGCATTCGAGCCGAGTATCAAGTGGGGAGACGCGACGTTGAATGAGGAGTTTCAACCGGTCGTGGTCTCAAGCCTTCATTTGTCAGACGAAGCCACGCCCATGGAAGCATCCATTCGGGCGTTGGAGACGTATGAACTTGACGAGGAAGCGTGGGAGCAACTCGTAGATGACGAGTGCGAACCCCAAATCGCATTCTTGCGAAAAACGACGACTGCGTCGGAGCTAGCACAGCGAGAAGCAGCAAAGAAGGAGCAACGGACATTCGAAGAGATGGTCCCAGCGGAGTATCGCCGTCACCGAAAAATATTTGACGAAGAAGCATCCCACCGATTTCCCCCGTCGCGTATTTGGGACCACGCTATTGACCTGCTTCCTAACGCTCCCGCCGCGCTCGACTGTAAGGTCTACCCCCTTGCGCAAAATGAGCAGGAAGCACTCACAACGTTCCTCACGGAACAGCTAGAAAAAGGGTATATACGTCCATCAAAATCACCGTACGCGTCTCCGTTCTTCTTTATTAAAAAGAAAGACGGTAGGCTACGACCCGTACAAGACTATTGGCAGCTGAATGAAATAACTGTTCGAAATCACTACCCCCTTCCCCTCATCCCTGAGTTGGTGGACCGCATACGAGGAGCCCGCCTATACTCCAAACTTGACATCAAATGGGGTTACAACAACGTACGGGTCAAAGGAGGAGACGAGTGGAAAGCTGCGTTTAAAACTAACCAAGGACTCTACGAACCCTTGGTCATGTACTTTGGCCTCACAAACTCGCCCTCGACGTTCCAGGAAATGATGGACACAATCTTCCAACCCCTTGTTCTCACCAACGAAGTAATCGTCTACATGGACGACATCCTAATTGCGACCGCCATCGACTACCCTCATCATCGTGCGGTACTCCATGAAGTCCTCCGCTTATGTGAGGAGCACGATTTATACATCAAGCTGGAGAAGTGCGAGTTCGAAGTCCTCGAGGTGGAATATCTGGGGCTGATCATAGGCCACGGAAACCTGCGGATGGACCCCGTTAAAGTACGAGGCATCCAGGAGTGGCAAGCCCCGAAAACCCTCAGAGAAGTACGCGCGTTCCTTGGGTTTTGCAACTTCTACCGTCGGTTCATCCGAGGATTCTCCTCACTGGCGCGACCACTTCACAACCTCACGCAAAAAGACACACCATGGCGATGGGGACAGGACGAACAAGACGCGTTCACAAACATCAAGCGGTGTATTGGACGCGAACCCACACTATTATTCCCCAACTTCTTAAAACCATTCGAACTAGAAGTAGACGCCTCAAACGTAGCCATCGGAGCCGTGCTAAATCAGCTCAGCCTGGATCAGAAATTGCACCCCGTCGCATTCCATTCCGAATCGCTCAGCGCAGCAGAACGCAATTATGATATCTACGACCGAGAACTCTTGGCCGTCGTAAAAGCCCTGAGAGCCTGGCGAACGTACCTGGTCGGCTCCCCACACAAAATCATCATCCACACCGACCACGCCAACCTTCAGTACTGGAAGGAACCACGGAAAATTAGTCGCCGAGTAGCACACAAGTTCTTGGAACTATCGGAGTACAACTTCGCATTGAAGCACGTCTCTGGAGTGAAGAACGGTCGCACAGACACCCTGTCAAGGCGAGCGGATTACACAGTCGACGAAGAGGACAACAACAACGTAATTGTCCTCCCCGCCGAACGATTTGTCCGCGCTACCGAGATGTCAATGCACGACATGGACATCTGGACCCAAATCTCGCAGAACCTTGACAAGAAGGACGTACTGCGTTGGATTGAGCCCCACAACCTGAAAAAGGTGGGGGGGCTATGGTGGAAAGGCGATGCCTTGGTTGTCGTGGGCGACAACGATCTTAAACGGGGGGTAATCACCTTTTTCCACGATACTCCCGCGATGGGACACCCCGGAATCGCAAACACTTTCGAACTTCTCCGTCGCGACTACTGGTGGCCCAACATGCGCAAGGACGTGGAAGACTACGTCAAAGGTTGCGCAACATGCCAAGCCAACAAAATCAACACACACCGACAAAAACCACACCTCTTCCCCATCACCACCGACCCAGACGCTGAACCATTTGAAGTCATAGCCATGGACTTCATCACGAAGCTCCCAGTGTCCGACGGGTATGACTCCATCTTGACGATCACAGACCACAACTGCTCGAAGGCAGCTATCTTCATCCCCTGTCACGAGTCAATAACCGCAGAAGGAGTGGCGCGACTCTATCTACGTCATGTATACCCACACTACGGCATCCCCCGGAAGATCATTACAGACCGAGATCCCCGGTTTACCTCCACATTCATGAAAAACCTCTGCAAAGTCCTCGGTATTCGCCAAAATATCTCTTCTGCCTACCACCCTCAGACAGACGGGCAGTCGGAGCGTACGAATCAATGGCTGGAGCAATACCTACGACATTGGAGTAACGTGCAGCAGGACAACTGGGCCGAGGCACTACCAGTCGCGCAATTCGCGCACAACGCCTGGCCAAACGCAACAACAAAGGAATCACCTTTCTCACTCATCATGGGCTGGGAACCGCGTACCATGTGGACGCCAAAGCCTACGACATCCCCATCTGTCGAACAACGCCTCGAAGAAATGGTCATCAGGCGACAACACGCGCAGGACTGCATCAAGCACGCGCAAGAACTGATGATGAAGCGAGGGAAGACACGCTTTGTTCCATATCAGGAAGGAGCCCAGGTCTGGCTAGAAGGTACGAATCTGCGAACCTTCTACCCAACAGCCAAACTCGGTCCAAAGCGTCACGGACCCTTCCGCATCAAGAAGGTCTTATCAGACGTCTCATACGAATTAGAACTCCCCGCTACATGGAAGATTCACCCCGTGTTCCACGCCAACCTTCTCACTCCATGCAAGGAGACGGAACTACACGGCGCAAACTTCACGCGACCCCCACCTGACCTCATTGACGGAGAAGAAGAATTCGAGGTGGAATGCATTCTGCAGTCGAGACTGCACGGACGAGGGCGCAAACTGCAATTCCTAGTTCAGTGGAAAGGATTTCCCATAAGCGACAGCTCGTGCGAACCACTCGAAAACGTACGACATGCCTCGGAACTAATCACCGATTTCTATCACCTAAATCCTACCGCTGAAGGGGCTGTACGAAAGATATAAATAACGCCCCAAACGACGCCTACTATCCCCCATTCCTATCTCCCTCATGGCCTCCACTCCCATCGTCTCCACTATTCCCGCTCGCCGCCCAGTCGAGATTATTCTCGAAAATCTAACCGTACCCTCACAGGAGCTTGGTGTCCCGTCTGAAGTAGACGGTCGTACGCCACACTCGGTGATTCTCAGTCGCCCCGTATCTCCTGTCCTTGCCCTAGTCACGACGGCCCTTTCTAAGCTTGACGAACCACCCACTCCGATACTCCTACCTTGTCTCCCCACTGTCCCGATCATCCAACCCTCGCCACCCCCACCTGTCGACACGCCCGTTGCTGTGCACGATGTGCCGGTTCCGTACTCCCTTACGCCGCCACCTCCCCTTGAATCGTCGATAGTCGACGCAGCCCAGTTCCCCACCTTCCCCGCAGGGATTGACCACATCCTGACGCCTGTCCCCCAACTACGCATCGCCGAGCCAGACCCCGCCCTGGCCCTCCTCGATGATGAGGATGAAGGAGGAGACGCGGTCGACCCCGGCCTCCCCTTCTTCCTCAATGACTCCGACTCCCCCACTTTCTTTCCGCTCCTGATCGGCGGAGTCGACTGCCCACTACAAACCACCCGGTTTATCTATTACCAAAAGAGTTACCAAGAAGTTGTCGGGACCATGGGGAAAGGCCACCCCTGCTACATTTCGCAGGTCTTCCTCAATTCGGTCTATGGCGACCAACTCCCCCAGCACATCACCAACAACCAGCTAGACATGTTCCACCCCCACGACCCCCGTGCTATTGTACTCAACGAGGTGCTTGCAGAGCTGCGAAGTCCCCGTCTCCATGCTGAGGTGTCCCGTCTCCGCGAATGTCTGGTGCGCAGGGATGCAATACAAACGCGGGCATCGGACCTTCGACGCCTCCAGTCCGAGCTGACCAAAGACGAGTTTGGGCTGGACATGGACCTCGCTGGTGTGCGTAAGCGACTGCAGTACGCTCGGGCCATCCCCCTCATATCCAACAAATACGCAGAGCTTCATGCGAAGCCGGTGCGCCCCAGGGGAACACCAGAGCAGGCCCCCTTTCCCCCGCGTGTGGGAGGACCTTGCGAGATGCCGCGCCTTCAAGGGGAAGGCCGTCAGCGGCAATGCAAGTGTTTTCAGTGTAAGTCCACCGAACACTTGGTGGCGCAGTGCCCAGACCGACGAGAGCGCGAACCATGCAAGTGGTGCGGCAGTCGGGTCCATCAGTCCAACACCTGCCTAATTCGCAGGCTCTCTCCCATGTCCCCCGCGTACATCGACCCAGATAGTCGCCCCAGGTGGTGCGGCAAGTGTCTGCGACATGACGCGAGGCACGAAGAGATCAAGTGCCCGATGTACGAGCAGTGTCGGAATTGTGGTGAGCGCGGACACTTTTTATTCCTGCGTCGTCATACCTGTCCCCGCACTCCATCCCCCACACCTACCAATGTTGCACCGGAAGAGGACTGTTACTATGCTAGTGACTAGTCGAAGTCGTGGCGACTTCGAGTCTGACGGGGGGGTAATGTTACGAACTTGACTGATTGCTTATCTTTTCCTCTGTTATGTTGCCTCGTGTTCGCGTGTACTTTTACCCATGACCCGCTTCTTTTCTGTCTTCGGCTTCTACCTCGCACCCACCGCCTGACCATTACGATACCGACCTTACGACTCTTGAAGTCCGCAGACGCCATCTGACTCCCATGTGCCCCAGCGGGATCCGCTTGTTCCCTTTATAGACTCTCCTTTCGCATTACTCGATTAGCTCGCTAGGACCCGTATCCTAGGATCGCGCCATGTGTTTGTAGTCTACAAACACCCTGTATTAGTATATAAGTCCCGCCCTACCTAGCTTGTACGGTAGACTTGACTTCTTGTGTAATACCACATCGTCTTTGCCTCACGATTCCTGTTCGACTCGCCCTTGCGTTTGAGTCCCCACTTCAGCTCGCCTTTGCGCTTGAGCCTCGACCTCCGCTATTATCCTAGTGTCCCTGGGAGGCCTAGTGATACTTGTTCATCACCGAACTGAATCCTAACCGATTCACGCCCTTCCGATCCCGTTGACTTACGAAGTACACGTCGTACTTAACGCCCCTGTGGTGGCGTTACACGTGACTTGGATGCCCGACTTCATCGGCATATATGGCTCAATACTTGGCCCTTGGTGTGTGTTCTCATGCCTTCTTGCTGAGGTCTTATAGATGACTTGACTCGTGGCTTGGATGGCCCAATACTTGGCCCTTGGATGTGTTCTCATGCCCACTTGCTGGGGTCTTTACAGATGTCTTGGTTCTTGGACGCCCTCACCTGCGGAGGCATATGTGACCTGATACTCGGTCCTTGGTTACTTGGTTCTCATGCCTTCTTGCTGAGGTCTTACAGATGTCTTGCCTCGTGGATAACTTGGATGCCCGACTTCATCAGCATGTATGACCCGTTACTCGGTCCTTGGATTACTTGGTGCTCATGCCTTCTTGCTGAGGTCTTACAGATGTCTTGACTCTTGGAGCGTCCTCATCTTTGGAGGTGCATATGGCCCAGTTCTTGGCCCTCTTGACAATATCCCCTCTTTACGATTGCTACACCGGTTAGCAATTCTAGAGGTTCTTGGCATGGTTACTTGGTTGCTCGTGGTTGCTCGTGGATTACTTGGATGCTCGTGGATGTGCGGTACTTGGTGGCTCATGGTTACATGGATGCGTGGTGCTTGGTGTCTCATGGATGCTTGTAGTTACATGGATGCTCGTGGATGCGCAGTACTTGGTGGCTCATGGTGGCTCGTGGTTACATGGATGCTCATGGATGCGCAGTACTTGGATGCTCGTGGATGCTTGTGGATGTCTTCATAGGTGTGATGAACTACTCACTCAGAGTAGTCGTGCAATACACCCGGGATATCTCTGATGAGGAATACGAGGGACGATGAAGACGATGAGAGGGTGTTGAAGGAAAACAGAGAAGGTCTTTAGACTAAGGATAACGAGGAGGGTCACCGATAACACGAAGATGTGGTAACAGTGCTTATCCATCCTACTAGCTGGAGGGGGTTATCCAAAGGGGAACACAAGTGGACAGTCTGAGGGACTGTCTGTTCTATTGCTCTAGCTTATATACCTGGGTACATGGTCTGTGCATACTTTAGGGGAGGCCTATTGCTTCCCACAGGTGCTGCGCAATGGAAGGTTCTGGAAGGGTTCTAAATATAACAACCAATGAGAATAATCGTAGAAGTGGCACAACTGCTCTGCAGTCGATTGCGCGAGATTGCGCCATAGTGGTGTGACTGCTCCGCAGTCCAATCAGATTAATCCAAAGAGTGGTACGACTTCTAGTTGTCGGGTAACTTGATAACCGATGAGTAATCATGTGTATGATCACGTGATTGTCGGAGTACGAATTCGGAACTCCGATACCGGACTTCCCCTTTAGGAAGTTGATTACATAAGACCGGGCTGACGCGGACCGGTCTTAGGCGTGCGTGTCTGAACCAAACTTGGTTCGTGACAATAGGCTTTATGGATGCTCGTGGTGACGCGCGGTTACTTAGTGTCTCTTGGTTGTTGTGGAATACACGGATACTTCATGGATACTTGGCGATGCGCGTGTACTTGGTGTTTTCGTGGTTGCTCATGGATGTTCGTTACTAGGGTTTCTTGGTTTCTCGTGGATACATGGATACATGGATGCTTGGCTCCCCTGGGTACTTGGACTTGGGTTTGTTCATGGATAAGTTGCCCTTCCTTCGTACATCGCGTGATACAAAGTCTTGATACTTGATAACTTGGGTACTTCCCTAACTGGAAGTATAACTTGGATGTCTTTAAGGAACGTGGATCGATTACTCCAAACTTCCACCAGGTTTGAGTAAGAGGTGTCATGGAAATACTTGATGGGTTTCAACGATGGTGGAGAGCGGTTACTTGCTCTTGTTCAAACAAATGGAATGACTCTAAACCCCATATATATTTTGTACTACCAAACTAACTACAACTAATCAAATAGTTATAGTTCTCATTGGTCGAGTACACAAGGAGGGGGTTAGTCACGGGTCGAGGCATGGGTACATGGACAAGGAATGTGGGGCCGATCTTGGCTTCATCTCCCAGGTGGTACCCCTTGGTCTTCCATCTAGGAAGTCTTGGAACTTGAGGGGTCTGTGAGGGGCATCAACGGCCCGGACATGGGGGACTTGGGTACATGGACTGGGGCTGGGTGTACTGGTCCTGGAGATGGGGGGTGGGAGAAGACGTTGAGTGTGGTGAACTCGGTACTTGAACTGCTCTCATACACGAGAGGGGTGGAACTGTGGGACAGGGGGCGACTCTGGACAATGTTTTCTCCAAAGAAAACAACCCTCTCTCTATATGGGAGAGAGGTGGGACAAGGAGGGGGCATGATGGTGGACGATGGGCGACTTGGGACAGGGGATGCTGGCACTGGAGCAGCCGAGCCTTGGAGTACACTGTTGATAGTGTCTTGGAGAGCACTTAGCTCATCAGTGGACAGGGGGGTGTCGAGTACGCTTTGAAGAGCATCATGGAGAGCATCTAGCTCATCAGTGGACAAGGGAGCATTCAGCTCCTCTGGGGACATGGGGGTCATGGGGCGTGTGACTTGGGGGGTACTCGTCTCCACTGGCAAGAGGGGGCGAGTGATATGGGATGTGGGGGAGGGACAACGGAAGATTTGACATGGAGGGGGGCCACAATACTGAGGCTCCCAGTCTGTGGAATACGAACTTGAATCGCCGTCCCAGTGCCCAAACTCCGAACTATTGAAGTATTCTGACACTGTCAAGGAGCGTCCTGGTCAGGTCAATGAGACTGTCCAAGTGTGATGAACTACTCACTTGGAGTAGTTAATTGGTACACCCGGTTATTTCTGACAGAGACGCGAGGGACGACGAAGACAGAATGGAGGGTGTCAAGGGAAAACTTGGCTTTATACTTGAAGATAACAGTGAGGTTACCCACAATGTCCACAGCGTGTTATGAGCACTTATCCAGTCTACTAACTGGAGGAGGTTATCCAAGAGGAAACAATGGTTTGACAAGGAATTGACAAGTGGACAGTCTGAGGAACTATCTGTTCTATGGCTAGGCTTATATACATGGGGGCATGGTCTGTGCATACTTTAGGGGAGGCCTACTGCTTCCCTACTGGTGCTGCACAATGGAACATTCTGGAAGGCTCTAAATATATCAGCCAATGGGAATAATCATAGACATGGTACAACTGCTCTGCAGTTGGTTGCGCGATATTGCACCATGGTGGCGTGACTGCTCCACAGTCCAATCAGAATAATCACAAGGAATGGCGTGACTGCTCTGCAGTCCAATCAGGATAATCCAAAGAGTGGTACGACTTCTAGTTGTCTGGTGGCTTGGTCATGGCTTGGTAATGGCTTGGTAATCAATGAGTAATCACTGTCAGATCACATGACTGTTGGAGTACGAAATTGGAACTCCGATCCCGGATTTCCCCATTGGGAAGTTGATTACGTAAAACTGGGCCAATGCGGACCGGTCCTTGACGTGCGAGTCACAACCAAAGTTCCTAGGTTCGTGACAATATCCCCCCTTTACAGTTGCTACACCGATTAGCAACTCTAGAGAATATGTGCCTTCATGGACTTTGAGGATCTTGGATGGCCTTTTCTTCTAGGCCCATGGACTGTGGTTTACTTGGTTTTCATGGTTACTTGGCATAATTGCAGAAGATGTGGAGACTTGTTACTCCGTCTAGTCTGCCATGGCATGGACTTGGCATATGGTTACTTGGCTTGCAGAGGATGCAGATATTCATTTCCATCCTGGCTGCCATGGACTTGGTTGACTTGGCATAATTGTAGAAGATGCGGAGATTCTTCATTGCTCCATCTTGTCTACTGTGGACATGGACTTGGTTTACTTGGCATGGTTGACTTGGCTTGTAGAAGACGTGGATGTTTGTATCCGTCTTGTCTGCCATAGGCTTGGACAGGGGTGACTTGACATAATTGCAGAGGATGCAGATATTCGCTTCCGTCCTGACTGCCATGGACTTGGACATGGTGTTATCTTGGCTTGCAGAAGACACGGATGTTCGTTTCTGTCTTGACTGCCATAGACATGGCATAATTGCAGGAGATGCAGAGGTTCTTCATTGCTCTGTGTTACGATTGGACTCATTGGTACGGACTGCATTCTCGTGGGGTTCTGACTACCCTAGTATTAGTCAGGGACAGTCGTCTCAGTCAGCTTGTTGTGGATATCACATGTCGCGTGGTGTTGCGTCAGGCCCGTCCTGACGATGCTCGACTTGAGCGGTGACAGAGTGGCTTGATATGCAAAGGGCGACTTAGCGAATGTAAGTACACGACCTCAGGAGGAACGTGACCGCTGCTAGCACTGGGGCGAAGTCCACCAGGCGTACGTGTCGCTGGGCGATCTGCCTTACTAAGGCCAGACGCGATAACAGGCAGAAAGCGAGGAGAAGGCAGACGAAGAGAGAGATGATGGGAATCGGATAAGGATTCAAGAAGACCAAGCTAAGGAGCTCGGTCTTTGTGCTGCCTACTAGATATACAATTGACGAGGAGCTTTGAAGCTCCTCCTGAACGTAAGGTACCCTATAGCGATAGTAGCTCAAACCCTACTACAGCTATCCTAGGTATGAGTCAAGTCCGTACCACGCGACATGTGATAACCACAACAAGCTGACTGAGACGACTGTCCCTGACTAATACTAGGGTAGTCAGAACCCCATGAGAACGCAGTCCGTACCGATGAGTCTGATCGTAACACGTGGTATGGACTTGACTCATACCTAGGATAGTTGTAGTAGGGTTCGAGCTACTATCACTATAGGGTACCTTACATTCAGGAGGAGCTTCAAAGCTCCTCGACAATTGTATATCTAGTGGACAGCATGAAGACCGAGCTCCTTAGCTTGGTCTTCTTGAATTCCTATCCAATTCTCGCCATCTCTCTCCTCGTCTGCCTTCTCCTTGCCTCCTGCCTGTTATTGCGTCTGGCCTTGATAAGGCAGATCGCCGAGCAATGTATATGCCTGGTGGACTTCGCCCCAGTGCCTGCATCAGTCACGTTCCTCTTAAGGTCGTGTACTCATATCCGCTAAGTCGCTCTTCGCACGTTTAGCCACTCTGTCACCGCTCAAGTCGAGCATCGTTAGGACGACCCTAACGCAACATTAAGACCAAGCTAACCCTCACCAATGACACAGTGGCGTCCACGACAAGAGATCAGTGGGACCGGAACCAAGTCCAATCGTATATTATCCCCAGCAGAGGAGAACAGAACGTCCCCACGCGCTATCTAAAAGCTGCTAGGTGGAGGACGCACAGAGGAGAAACTGGGTACTTCATCGATTTCCCTAACCAACCAAGTCGGTTCTACCCAGTTGAGTTCAGCTTGTAATGTTCCACCGGACATTCTTCTAGAAGCGCCGATCTAGGCAACAACAGCGACCTAACGATCACAGAGGATGTTGAAGTCACGTACACGTTTAGCTACTAGCTCACAAGTGAGACGTAATAGCGCAGCCCAAAGGATATGTGCGACAATAAACGCAAGGGCTTGGAGTAGACGATCAAAGGCGATGGACAACAGACCAATGATGAAATAGAGAGGAGGTGTTGTGACACACAGCCAGCAAACGACTAGAGGATAGGCGGGAAAGGAAGGGATATCACACAGCGGCAGACACAGCACACTGGAGAACAGCTAAGGACAACGGGATTGTAGCGGTGCGACTGCCGCGCTACGCCAAGTCAAGTGTAAATGAAGTGTGAACTGTAAGGGGGCACACTCAACCTAACGCGGAGACAAGTCACGCGCTATACGTACAGTCACAGCGGAGAATGCAGAACTTATGAGTCTTTTACAAGACTCTAACTGCAAGGTATCACGCTGTGGCACGCTGAGTGGAGAACCAAGAGGACAAGTTCAGATTGAGACAGAGTAAGGAAGTACAAGGGAATACGCACCTGAGTGGAGAACCAAGAGGACAAGTTGGTTCCACTCAGGACGCTACAGGGAAGCTTATATACACTACTGCGGCTGAGTACGAACTGAGTCTGAACACTATTACTAAGTGTACAGTAAGACTCCTTGACTTAGGAGCTGACATGTTGTGTCTATTAATAGCGCTATCTATTGTGCTGACTGATGCACTTGTCATAGCGCTTACGAGTGGCTCCACTTTGCTGAGTAAAACCTAATACAGTGAGTAAGTGTAAACTACTAAGCATGTTCTGGATCCTTCCAGAACCTTCCATCCTTATCTACCAATCAGAACTGTTATACGTATAAGGGACCTAAGTCCCATGATCACGTGCACATGGGTGGCAAACCCTTGTGACTAACTTGAAGTCTTTGTACTTCGGCCCTTTATATCTCCTGTTATAAATCCATAATAAATACGGAAAAATAGGGAAATAATACGTGTCCATGACAGGGATGATATTCGCCAAAGGACAACAGCACACAACTGGCAGACAGCCTAGGAGTGGCAGTACAATGGGTGGGATAATCCAAGAAGTCAAACTTAGGTCTTCAGCGACCATAAGCCCCTCTACTTATACACATCTGAGGAGCTTTGAAACTCAGCTCAGAACTCTAATACACGGATCCTAGGAATGAGTCACGTCGAGTCAGATAACAGTCAGCCAATGGCGTAAGGCCCTCATGGAATGAGTCAGAGATAAGGGAGTCGTGGTGTATGGGCGCAATCGGCAGCCAATCATAGTACAGTATCACATCAGAATCAAGGCACAATCGATCAGAACATACGAGTCACAAACACGAGGCAGTCTAGGCCAGTCCAGGCACAAGCTCATCTGGACCCATCTGGTGCAAGTCTAGCCAGGTCATGTGCCAGGGTCATGTGACGGGCGGCGCTAAGGTCACGTGCGCTATTTCCAATATTCCTGCAGTCTTTGAGCGCTTTCGGGTTGGTAGTATGGCGTGGGAGACTTAGCTCTATTTTGGGCATGCTCAGCCACAAGTCTTGCTATTGCTGCTTCTTCTTTGGCATCATCTTCGGTGTTTCTTCTTCTAATGGTGCCCGGGGTCTTTCCGTAGGGTGCTCGAGGGTCGGTCTGAGGTGAAACCATAACACCGGTGCTGTTGCAGCTGCATTCAAAAAGACACCATCTACTGATCACCTTGGTCAACAAGCGGTTTCTTTTTCCCATTGTGCCCACACTATCGATGACACCAGGTGAGTTATATATTTACATTGGCGACATTTGTCTGATTGAGATTTGACAGGGCTCATATTGCTTGGTGGTGCGCAGAAAATAAACACCCGATGAGTATAGTTGGCGATGAGCAATTTGGGATCCTCATGAAAACAGGGCGCCCTGGCACATCACTCCCAAGCCCTACAATGATTGCACGGGATGTCAAACTGTCATTCGATAAGACCAAGGAACAGATTGACAAGATTTTGAAGGTTAGCATGTTTGTTGCCCCTAGTGTGTTTTTTTCTGACGTTGTGAAAAGGAATACTCTGGCTGCATACACTTTGCAACAGATGCCTGGACTTCAACAAACCACTGTGCGTTTGTTGCCTGGACAGCTCATCTCCACCACAACGGTGTTCTTCTTTCTTTTGTATTGGATATTGTTGAGGTTCCTGAGGTACGCGCTGCTTGTCTAATTGCTTATCTATCTCTGATTATATTAATTAGTCCCACACTGGAGAGGCACTCACAAATGCTTTTCATAAGATGTTGATCGAACACAGATTGGAGACTAAGGTCTGCCGCTTTTTATTGTTTGTCTTGTTATAGTGACGCCTCGCACCCAGATCCTAGTGTTCAATGGAGACAACACAACCTCAAACAACAGGCAAACAACATGCCACCATGCACTTCCGAATTTGTTTGATGCAGTCAACTGTGTCAGATGTTTCAACCACACCATGCAACTGTCTGTGAAAGTGTTGCTTAGATTATTCAGTGCATCTGTGACCAATGACGATACCGAGGACACAACTGATTGTGAACCAACTGTTGATATTCCTGATGTTGTTGACCCTGATGACGATGACCTTGATGATGACGATCTTGGTATTATGGATGGGGATGAGCAGGACGATGACCGATCAGAGGGGGAGGGGGAGGATGCGTTGGTGGGACTGACCTCTCATCAGCATGAGGAGTTGATTGAGAATACAGCTGTTGTGTGTGCCACTCTCAACAAGGTGTGTAGCTATCTGTAATTCTTATCCGTTAATAAACATTTTCAGGTTCGAAAGCTATCGTTTGCAGTTGTCCACTCGACAACAATTGCCCTCCCTGCCTGGTGCAAAGCGTGCACAACTCACCAGCTCCCTGTCCGTGTTATCCCACGTGATGTGACGACCCGATGGAATTCGACCTTTGACATGTTGAAGATGGCACTACAGTATCGCCCCGCAATCGACAATATCACGGCAAACAAGTCACTTAAGCTTCAGCAGTATGAGCTTGATGATGAAGACTGGTTAATTGTTAAGGATCTGTTACGCGTATTAAAGGCATGTCTTTATTTTCAATTGAGTAAATGTCCAGCTCACACTATCATAGATATATAAAGAGGCCACCCTCTTCTACTCTCAAGACGCAGTCTCGACCATCGCTCATGTTATCCCCACTATGGATCGTCTTGACGCTTTGTCGAGTGCCAACACCAGTCCACTTTCACCATCAGTCAAACATGTGCTCAAGTTTGCATGTGCAATCGTGAGTAAGTATTACTCAAAAACAGATTCGTCAAATGTCTATCACATTGCCATGGGTACATCTACTGCTAGTACTTCTTTTTTGGCATTTACTGGTTCACCTTGTAGTTCTTCATCCCAACCTCAAACTCAAATATTTTGCCAACCACGGATGGGAGAAGAGTTGGATCGCTACAGCCAAAGAACTTGTCAGAGACAAATTTAGTAAGTATACAAAGTCATTGGAGCCCGAGCCCACCAAGGTATGTACCGTGTCTTGCCTCCATTGAAATGATTTGCGCTCATTCCATCTCTATGTAGTCAACACCAACTTCTAGTGTTGACGACTTCACTGACTTCCTCGACATCCAAATGGACGGCATTGAAGCACCAAATGAACTCGATGAATATCTCTCACAGCCCCTTGAGAAGGTTCGGGACCCGATCGCCTGGTGGTGGGAACATAGGGTGATATATCTGAGGTTGTCTGTAATGGCATTGGATTATCTGAGTATTCCTGGTGTGTATCTGATGACTTCGAGCATTTCTAGCTTGTTTAATAATGGGCATTGTGCAGCAACTTCCACAGCCGTTGAGCAGCTCTTCTCTCAAGGCCGACAACTCTTACACTTCACCCACAGCCGACTCTCACCAGCAATGATATGTGCTTTCCTTTGCTTTGGAGATTGGAGTCGGAAGGGGGTTGTTGATATGAATGACATCATAGCAGGGATACACAAGTCATGACTTGGCAGGAAACGGAAGTCTTAGTTAAAGTAGCAGAAATAGTGTGAGCTCGTGATCTTGTAGTACAGAAACCATGGGGCCGTGGGTCATACCCGCTGTCACGGTACGCGAAGTGGACTCTTACTGTATGGTGATGACCCCTTAGTAAGACGTAATGTGTCATGGACAGTCGTATCAGTCAGCAGTAGTCGTAGAATCACATGCCGATGTGGCATGAGTCATTCCAAGTACAGCGGTAGTAGGGTTCGAGCTATTATCACTACTCGTAGTACGGATTCGGGAGGAGCTTCAAAGCTGCCTCGTATATGTATAAATAGTGGCTCGATAAGACCAAGATAAGCCATCTTGGTCTTCTTCAATCACCACTTCCTCTCCTCCTTTCTTACGCGTGCTTTCGCTTGTCTCTTTCGAGCAAGTCGTCTTCATTGATTGCCTAGTGACTCGGACATCCTAGTGCTTACATCATCTGTGTCACGTGCCTTAACTAAGCGCCGTGTACACGTGTTCAAGTCACGTGACTTGTCCGCAAGATATTCGCTAAGTCGTGAACGTCCTTTCGCAGTCCAAGTTGGGCTAATGCCAGTGGTGGCGTTACACCCGCGGTCTCCCTCACAGGTTATGAGTTATACCACGGTATTGCAACACCACGGGTATTAGATATATACCATGGGTTGAACCTGTCCCCATGAGTACAGATGTAGTAAAGGTATGGTGTCTCAGGTGCCGGGTATGGTATGTAAGTTTCAACCCATGGTGTCACCCGTGCTGATCCTTAGTCATATCAATCCCTTCCAAGGCGTAACTCGTTATTGAGCCATTGGAGAAATCTGAGAGTCCAGTTAGCAACTTGTGGGCCTTTGTGTGGGCCTTTGATGAAGCCTAGGAAGAGTAGGCATCTTCGGTATATGTTGTGCATAATCAGTGCTTCTGAGTTTTGACCCCAGTAAATGTGCCACTGTGTGAGGAATGACTTGTACTCATCTTGATTGCCATCGAAGATGTTGGGTGTCTCTCCTGTGAGTCTTTCTGCTCCATGGGGTGCTATGGGTAGAGGTGGTGCTCCTCCTCCGAATGGGTCGCCTCCTCCTCCTCCTCCTCCTCCAAATGGCGGGTCTCCACCTCCTCCGCCTCCCCTACCTTGGGGCAGGTCTGGTGGTCCTTGACCAAAGTTTCCGCCTGGCCTTTGATGAACAGTAAACATAGAGGACATACTCACAGTGACAAAGTAGACTGTGGTGAGATATGTGGTAAACTGGAAGCAGCAACAGAGTAGTCTTGCAAGTGAAGCAGATGTAGAGTCTGGCACACAACAGATGAGGAACTGGTGTTATTACAGAGGAAGAGACATACCTGGCACACAACAGATGAGGAACTGGTGTGGTGCCAGAGCGTACAGAGTACTCTACTTATACTATACAGGGGAGTGACACTAGTACAACAGAGGTAACACAGAGTCACACAATACAAGGAGCGTTGTTCTACAGAGGGACACAAAGGAGTGTGCAGAAGGAGAACAAAAGCGCAAAGAACAATAGAAAGTCTAGACTATGATATCATAGTGACATCACAATAAAGATAGAACAAAAGGAATGAGTACAAGGACGAAATACAATAGGAGTCCAGAGGAGTCCATGATGTCATTGTACAGTGATGTCATAGATAAGAAAGTCCGAGATTGTAAAGATCATAATCTAATCTACATAAGTCCAAAATATCTTATCTAAAGCAGTCCGTTATCTGCGTGTCCATGCAAGCCGCTAAGTGCACGCAGGTCACTTATCAACATCTCCCCGTGATCAGCAATCTAGGATTAGCACAAGCCCATGTCTATATTGTGTTGCTGGAGCAGGGTGCACGCGAGCGACTTGGTAAAGCCGTCTGCAACCATTTCCAGAGTAGGGGTTCTAATAAGAGTGATGGTCCTCTTTTCGATGTACTCCCTAATGACATGATGCCTAATGGCAATGTGCTTTGATCGCCTCCCAGTGACAGGGTTCAAGGCCAAGTCAATGGCACCCTTGTTGTCACCATGCAATGGGATGGGGTCGTCGACCTTGTACCCGAGTTCCAAAAGGAAGCTCTGATACCAGGTGGCTTGGTTGGCCGCATCGGTCATGGCCATGTATTCTGCCTCTGTAGTGTTTTGGGCCACTGTCTTTTGCTTTCGCGAAGACCAGCTTATTGCACCATTGGCTAAAAGGAACACATAACCCGAAGTGGAGTGTCTGTCGTCAACCTGGTCACCCAGGGAAGAGTCAGAGTAGCCAACAAGGCCGTCTCCACTGGCGCCATCGTAGACTATCTGCATATCCACAGTGCCTACTAAGTAAGCCAGGACATATTGCGCAAGCCGCAGATGTTGGGGGGAAGGATTCGCTGCATACTGCACCAGTCGTGACACAGCGAAGGAAATGTCCGGTCTAGTACCAATCTGAACGTACAGCAGACTACCAATGAGTGACTGGTAGTGCGTAATGTCAGAGGCAGTAGCCTGACCCGTATATTTATGAAGGTGCTCGTCAGCACCAGCAGGCAAGGGTGTGGAGTGTGGTGTGGCATCGGACATGCCAAAGCGTTCAAGGACATCCTTGACATAGCCAGACTGGTCTATTTCGATGCGTCTGAGGGAGCGGTCACGCACAATGCGCATACCAAGATATGACTCTATCTCCCCGAGATCTGTCATCTCATAGCGCTCAGAAAGATCCGACTTAAGACGCTTAATTCTCTCCAGAGAAGCACCCAAAATTGTGATGTCGTCAACGTAAACGATAACGAAGGGTGGTCCATCCCCCTCTCGTTGAGGCAACACATATATGCCGGCATCGGCAAACGTCCGCTTAAAGCCGAGTGCAAGTAGCACTCCATGGAATTGTAGGTTCTATGCACGGGAGGCTTGTTTGAGACCATATATCGCCTTGACTAGGCGACACACCTTCGTCTCTGCACCAGTGGTGATGAAGCCTTGTGGTTGCTCCATATAAATTTCCTCGTCAAGCACGCCATTGAGGAACACAGACTTGACATCCATCTGATGGATGTGCCAGTCCTCTAGCGCGGCCAACGCCAGAAGTAATCTCAGCAACTCGAATCGTGCGACGGGAGAGAAGGTTTCATCAAAATCAATGCCAGGGATTTGCGTAAACCCCTTAGCCACCAAGCGAGCTCTGTAGCGGCCATCCGCTTTGAGCTTGAAGACACATTTGGATTTTACTGCCTTGCGATTAGGCGGGAGATCCACTAACTCCCATGTGCCATTCTTGGCGAGCGCATCCATCTCATACTGACACGCCGTTGTCCACTCACCTGCATCCACAGACCGCATGGCCTCTGCATAGGATGCAGGATCTCTTCCCACATAAGCTGCAGCTAACAGCTCTGCAAACCCCAGCCGTCTACCACGTGTGGCCACATTATCCGCTGTGAAGTAGCGGGGATTGGGCACTGGTGCATGGGCAGAGCGTCTTGGTGCATTGTCCATCTCACGCAACAGCTGACTACACTGTGCGCGGTCCTCAAAGCCACCAGGCATGTCTGGTGAGGGAGGAGGGACATTGCGCATAATGCGCGTTGCACTTTGACATGGTGGTGGAGAAGTTAGAGGGGGCTGTTCACGCTTAGGTGTGACAGGAAGAGTGGGTGGGGCAGGTGGTGGTGGCGTGTGTGGGCGCTCTTGTTTAGGGTCTAAAATGTCTTCAACATCCTCCTCACTGCTATCAGAGTGTGCAGGGGAGGGTGCTCGCTGTGGTGGTAACGCTGACGTGCTAGGTACGGCAATTACTGGTGTAGGTAGTGGTGGTGAGGCCACTTGAGGAGGTGGTGGGTGTGTCTCAGCACCCTGGAGGGACGGGAAGCTACTCTCATCGAATGTCACATCCCTGGACAAACGGACAGAGCAGGTTTGGCGGTCCCAGAGCTTATAGCCCTTTGATTCAGGCTCAAACCCAATAAGCGTGACCTCAATAACCTTCACATCCAATTTGCGACGCTTATCAGCGGGTATGTGCATGTACCCCTTGCATCCGAAGATGCGCAAGTGAGAGACATCTGGTACCTTGCCAGAGTACCAGAGCTCATAGGGTGTGCGCCACTTAAGTGTATGGGTGGGAGAGCGGTTATAGATGTGTACCGCAGTGCTCATAGCATGCTCCCAGAAGCCTTTAGACATGCCTGCTGTGTGTAGCATGGCCATTGCCTTATCCGTAATGGTGTGGTTAAACCACTCGGCTTTCCCGTTCGACTGTGGTGAACCTGGCATCGTAAGGTGATGTTCTATCCCTCTCTGCTTGAGAATGTCCTGTACTTGGCTCACCATGTACTCGCCTCCATGGTCAGAGTGGAGTGCGCGCAGTTTATGGGACGTCTGGGTTTCACCCCAGGCCAAATACATCTGCAGCGCTTTCACAAACTGATCCTTCAACTTAATAAAGTACACCACTGCATGCTTGGAGTGGTCGTCTATGAAGGTGGCGGTGTACGCGGAGCCTTGTAGGGACTGAGTTTGCATTGGACTGGCGAGGTCACTGTGTACAATCTCAAAGATGCGGGTTGTCCTTTTGGTGGAGGACGCAGAGAAAGGTTGGCGAGTGGATTTACCCAACTCGCACCCACGACACACACTAGTATGCGTGGTAGAGCTGTCAATGTCCATGCCAGTAGTGGCAGAGGGACCGTACGACTTGAGAGCAGCAGAGGAGATGTGTCCCATGCGCTGATGCCAGATATCAAGAGTGGTGGCAGCACTTTTGATGTGAGCATTGAGGCCAATGCTTGAAGTGTCCAACCAATAGAGGTTGTCCTCCAAGTAGCCAACAGCTACACATTGCTTTTTGACAGATATTTTAAACGAGCCACTGTCAAAGGCCACTTCCGCACCCTTTTGTGCTAAGGCACGCGTCGATAAGAAGCGTGTCTTCACCTGTGGAAGGTGTAGCACATTACTGAGGGTGATAGGAAGCCCCTGGCTCGTAGTGAAGACGACAGAGCCTACACCAACTTGGTCGATTGTGGACTTGTCCCCAAGGCGCACAGCACCTTTGCACGGGGTATAGTCCTTGAAGTCAGACCGATGTGGTGTGATGTGGTGTGTAGCACCACTGTCCATCATCCAACACACATGCGAGGCAGCATACAAGGCAACTCCAACTGCATTGTCCGCCCAGTTAATGGTGGGCTCATTATCGACCTCCTTAATGGAGGCAGTGGTTGGTACTAATACATGAGAGTTGGCAGCCTTGTTGCCAGTGTCCTTCAACTTCCCCGCCGCTTCATCCTTCTTCCTCTGCCTGCAGTCAGGCTTGATGTGCCCCTTTTTGTTACAGTAGTGGCAGGTAAGTTGAGAATGGTCCCTCTTCTTACGTGGGCCACTGCTAGGCTTAATAGGGGCAGCTTTGTTGAGGGAGGAGCCAGAGGGGCCGGTACGACGCACTTCCTCCGAAACGATGCGCGCAATTATTTCAGCGTGCTTGAGTTTGGAGGGGGTGCCACTGGCGAGGATGGTGGATGCCAGGACCTCATAAGAGGCTGGCAGTGCGTGGAGAAGAATGAGACAGAATTGGGTGTCAGTGACACCCATCTGCGCGTTGGAAAGGCCGACTCTCAGCTCATTGAGCTTGGCCAGTTGAGAGGCCATGGGAGAGGAGTCGTCTAGGCGGGCTTGGGTTAATTGGATCCACAGATTAAATATGGTGGTGCTGCCGCTAGCACCAGCATAGACGTCCTTCAGCTTGTCCCACTTCGATTTGAAAGTGGGATAGACGAGTGGGTCGGCAACGAGGGAGTAGACGTTGGGTTTAAGGTATAGGCGGAGGTACGCCTTTGCCCGACGTTGGACAGAGTCCCACTCATCAGCAGTGACTCCTGAGGGGGGAACTTGGAGGGTGAACACATCCTCAGCTTCATGTAGCGTGAGGATGGCCTCCAGGGTCCCAGACCACTTGTTCCAGTTGGACCCATCAAATCGGCTGAGGTGGATGCCAGAGGGCATGCCAAATGAGTTGCCATACGCGGCACCCAGACGTGTGGAAGGTGAGGACCCAGTGGGAAAAGGGGGGAGTGAGCCCCCTGCTGTGGCGCCTGCAGCCGCACCGGTGGCACCAGTGGGCGAGGCAGCGCGAGAAGAGTGTGTAGAAGACATGGGGATGATTTATCTATCGCCGAGGAGCAGTCAGCGACAGTGCTTCATAACAGTTGCAAGATGAGGGGTAGACACTCCTGTCTGTGAATCTGTAAGGCCAGAACGCTAACGCGTCCTGCCTCCTGTGGTATGCCAGTGATACAAGGGCTAGGCCCAGGTTTGGAATATCCCTTTGCCATACTAGGAGCCAGCTGCCAGCCAGGGTGTGTCTAGGACATGGCTCACTAGTTTGCGTCAGGGGGAATATAGAATGGTGTCTTTCAGAGCCCAAGGCTGTCTACCTCAGCCTTCTCGGCCTGTTGGTTGCCTCATCGCCACAAGTGGCTTCACTGAATCCTTTCCCATTGCCGCTACAAGGCAGGAGTCTGGTTGCATAACACCATAAGGTGAACACCCCCCAGAATCTGAACCAGGTTTTACACTCCCATGGTGAGGAGATCCTGCGCCCAGTGTGGAGCACCAGAGACAGCTGGCACTAAGCTCCACAATACACAGCCCAGTGGGCCATGCACACCTGGATATGGATTAAGGGGCTACCAGATCCAATCTCCTTGCGCATAGCGCAGGGGCTAGGAAAACAGTGGGGGTGAAAGTAGGACTACTGGGCAGTACATGGACAGGAGGTTCCTCAGCAGTGACAACTGACGCCTCAGTGTCCACTGCCTTGGGCAAGGCTGGTGAGGCCCCAGACAGACCTTGACCTGGTGTGTGATCCTAAGAACACAGTGACCAGCCAAGTGGAGTGGCTTGGGCACCAGGGCCCATAACCTGATGAACGGTTGACAACCACATCTTTTTCAGGGTACCGCGTAAGCATCTCCCTGAGTACAACGCATGCCGGGACGATTGGAGCAATGAGATCCTCTCCCATGGGAGCTGCAGGCAGAGCGGCGGCCGCATCTGGTTTGGCGGGAAAGACCTCCCCAGCGGTGCCTCGGAAGAATTCGACGAGGACTGCAGTCCGCCTCTGCAGGACATGGCGAACGCCCTCCCCAGATCCCCGGACAATGCTGCCTTCGCCTATGCAGATGCGGACATCGACGCCATCTCTGTTACGTTCCTTCTGGACGTATCAATCCGACTTGGATTTGGGACCGGTTTGCTGAGTATACGCGTTGAAGGTCTTCAGTATCCCGTAGGCGACGGCTAGGGCGATGCGCAGGGCGTGACCAAGGTAGGCAAGGCAAAGGATGATGATGGTGAAGTCGAGTATGATGAAGGAGAAGTCGGCGACATGCACGACTTATAGCAGGGAGCTGACGACGACGAAGAGTTATGCACACAGGACAAGGAGCTAAGGCGCAGGGAAGGGAAGGTATTCCTCAAGATATCAAAGCTAAGGGGTTCATATGCGAACGCCCCTCTACTTATACTACTAGGGCTGGAGCTTTCAAGCCCAGCAACCCTAATACACAGCCACAAACCCTAATGTTGCGTTTACCACGAACGCTTGCCTGACTTAGGCTTCGGAGTGAGTGGCGATCCTCTTGACGATGTAGTTGCGGTTGACTCTGGCTTGTGGGAAGTCGACTGGATGTACTTGTAGGGCTCCGGTATGGTCTTCGTAACCGTGCAGATCTTCTCCTAGAGGGAGTAGAGGCGGAGGGGTAGCAACTATGCGGAGATCGGTCCAATCGTCGTGGTCGACGACGTATAAGTAGGTGTAGGGGGAAGCGACACGTGGGTTAAGATACAGATAGACGCGATGACAGATGCTGCCGACGGGGTAGTTGTCCACTGTTCACGAGGGGCTAAGTCACGAGGGATCCCTTGGTCTAAGGGGATATGTCGGACGACTCACTTCAAGGGGGAGGACCCTATAGAGCGAAGAACTCGTAGTGGTATTGGAAGAAGACCAAGATGCCGTTCTTGGTCTTCGCAGTACTCTACTTATACAGATACGCACGGGCTTTCAAGCGCCGCTCCAAGAAGTACTAGCCAATAGCGTAAGTAGAGCAAACCCTAGTACAGCTATCCTAGTATGAGTCACATCGAGTCATGATCCGATCCATTATCGTACACAATCACATGTGCCGGAGCTTACCCGGCTGACTGATCCTAACAAGTCCATGACGATATACTGCTGACGCGGTGTCATACCCTTGACGTCAGTGTCCACTTCCGGGCCGCACGTAACACCTAATATCACAATCCAATCAGAGGCCGTTCGAGTCAGCAGTCACATCAGTCACGTATCACACTCCGGTCCGGGTGCAAGCTCATCCGGACCCTTCTGGATCAGCTCTAGGCAGGTCACGTGCCAGGTCACGTGACGGCCAGCTCTCATTCCTCTAAGTCGACGGGAAACTCGCCTCGATGTGCCTCCATGCGTCATAGTGCTCCTGAGTCATAGACCCAAACGCACAGATATCGTCCTCTTCAAGGAACTCCTCGGGCATATCAGGTACAAACGCAACAATCTCCACGCGTCTCGGAATCCGTTGGGAACCGTCCAAGTCTATTCTGTTTGGGAGCGAGGTCCCATACCTCGGCTTCAGCTGGAACCTGCACACCGGCACCGTCTGTTTGCTGGACGAGAAGAAGTCCAGATATCTGGCTGCCATTCTCGAGTGGGAAAAGAAACGCGCCCACAACCTCCTGGAAACGCAGAAACTGTATGGAAAACTCCTCCACACTTCACTGGTCCTCCCTGCAGGACGTGCTTACCTCACCGGCTTGGAGGCCTTGCTTGGCTCCTTCCACAACAGTCCTTTCGTTCCGCGCACCCCACCCCGGAACACTCAAAGTGACCTTGGGTGGTGGAAACAGTAGCTCAGCAAACCCAAGATCGTCAAACCCATCCCAGCCCCCCAATCCCTCACCAACTATAACGCCTACTCCGACGCCAGCTCCAGCTTTGGCATCGCAATCACTATCGGCCCGCACTGGCGGGCATGGCACCTCATGCCCCGGCTGGAAAGCCCAAGGGAGAGACATCCAGTGGGCCAAGGCCATCGGCTTCGAACTTCTTGTCCTCAGCTTATTCAAGCTGTCTCGCGAAGGCGAACACGTCCTGGCCTATGGCGACAATAGAGGTGTAACGTTCCACCGGACGTTCTTCTAGAGCGACGGGTCTAGGCAACAACAGCGACCTAACGATCACAGAGGATGTCGAAGTCACGTACACGTTCAGCTATTAGCTCACAAGTGAGACGTAATAGCGTAGCCCAAAGGATGTGAAAGGCGATAAACACAAGGGCTAGGAGTAGACGATCAAAAGCGATAGACAACCAGCCAATGATGAAGTAGATAAAGGAGGCGCAGCGGCAAACAGCCAGCAAATGACTAAAGGATAAGCGGGAAAGGAAGGGATGCCAGGGATCACTCCACAAGGCCAGCTAAGGACAAACAGGGATGATATTCCAAAGACAAGCGGCGCACAACTGGCAGACAGCCTAGGAGTGGCAGTACAATGGGTGGTATAATCCAAGAAGTCAAGCTTAGGTCTTCAGCGACCATAAGCCCTCTACTTATACATGTCTGAGGAGCTTTGAAGCTCAGCTCAAACCCTAATACACGGATCCTAGGAATGAGTCACGACGAGTCAGATAACAGTCAGCCAATGGCATAAGGCACTCATGGCACGAGTCAGAGATAAGGAAACACGAGTCATACAATCCATCAGAATCAAGGCACAATCGATATGAGTCACAAACACGAGGCAATCTAGGCCAGTCCAGGCACAGGCTCATCTGGACTCTTCTGGTGCATTCTAGCCAGGTCACGTGCCAGGGTCACGTGACGGGCGGCGCTAAGGTCACGTGCGCTATTCCCAAAACTCCGGGTCTCGTCGGTGAGCGCTTCCGGGTATGTAGTGTGGCATGGGAGACTTAGCTCTGGTTTGGGCATGTGTAGCCACAAGTCTTCGTATTTCAGCCTGTTCGTAGGCGTCATCTTCGGGAGTTCTCCTCCTAATGGTGTTCGGGGTCTTGCCGTAGGGTGTTCGAGGGTCGGTCTGAGGCGAAACTGTAACAAGAGGGGTCGTCGAAGGCTGGTGGAAAAAGTCCAGCGCGAACAGGCCCACCAACCACGTCTTCCAACGCATTCTCCAATTATCGGAAGACCACAATCGAACTGTATACACGAAATACGTTCCAAGCGTGCAGAATCCCGCCGACGCCCCTTCCAGGGGCTGCTACCCTCCCACCAGACTCCTCCTGGAACGCATCACCATCCCTGAGGAGGTCCAGCCTTTCCTCGCCAACATCTAGCCCTCCTGAGCTGCTGAAGGAGGCCGCACTCAAACACCTAACCCCGGCAAGCGGCCCCCACCCACCGCTCAACACCAAGCCGAGGGACGCCAAACGGCGAAAGACCGTCAATACTAGGCAATGCCATCTCCCCATCCCTTCCACCCCCACCCCATGCGGAAGGCCAGCACCGTACCCTCCAAATCGCACTCCCACTCCATCTCTCCTTCGACCACACTGCCATGCCAGGGATCGCCTCAGATTGTGGACCCCAGCTTACACCCAAACGCCCACCCCCGGCAGTGTGCCCCTCAGCGAAGCAGAGCGCGAGCGTGTAAAAGATACAATGATACACGCTTGGGAAGAGGACACGCGCGAGGCGTATGGTTCTGGCCTGCTCGTGTGGCATCACTTTTGCGACGACAAAGGCATCCCAGAGAAGGAAAGGGCGCCGGCCAGCCAGAGCCTAATATCAGCCTTTGTGGCCCACTGGCGGCCGCCTACTCAGGGAACACGATATCCAACTACCTGAATGGCATCCGGGCTTGGCACATCTTGCACTTGGTCCCCTGGGATTTGGAGAAGAAGGAGATGGACACAATGTTGCGAGCAGCCAACAAGCTGACACCCAGCTCAGCCAAATGGAAACAGCGGCTGCCATACACGCCCCGCTTCATGATAGAGATCGTGAAACAGTTGAAACTCGAGGAACCCCTAGATGCAGCCGTATTCACCTGCCTCACAACCTGCTTCTACGTGTCGGCCAGACTGGGAGAGTTCACCGTGCGCACCATTGGGAGCTTCCGCCCCAGCACTCACATAACCACCCAAAACCTGACATATGACCAGGACTGCAATGGTCTCCAGGTCACCGCGCTACATCTCCCAAAACGAAAGCGGCCAGCAGAGACGGCGAGGATGTATACTGGGCCTCTCAAGGAGACAAGTCCGACCCCTCGGCAGCCCTCCAAAACCACCTCCAGATCAACCAGCCCCCGGAATCTGCCCACCTCTTTGCTTATCGCATCAAGAATGCCCGCCGCCCACTCACAAAGTCAAAATTCCTCGAGAGAGTAGAAAAAGCTGCCCGCGCCGCAGGCCTAGAGCCTCTACAAGGGCACGGCATCCGGATTGGCTCCACACTCGAATACCTTCTCCGGGGCGTGCCTTTCGACGTCGTCAAAGCCCAGGGACGGTGGGCTGGGGACTCCTTCCTCTTATACCTGAGGAAGCACACCATCATTATTGCACCCTATATCCAAGCCGTTCCTGCCATCCAAGATGCCTTCATTCGCTACACCATGCCCCCCGTCCGCTAAAACTGCCCGACCAAGCCATCCCTGCCCCATCGCGCCAGTACATCCCATGCCCTGCAGGGTAAGCCATTTTCAACCAACTCTTCCTATTTTTGGGGTTCCGAGTCTCACTCGCCGCGTCATCGTTGCTTCCTAACAGTTTCGGGTGTTGCGACCTCGACTCGGACACAAAACCGCTATTTTTCGATCGAGAAGCACTTCGTGCTTCCGCCCAGTCTCTACTAGCTAATGGACTTCCATACTTATTCGTTTACCGCATCACACCCCGCCATCCCACCGCAGCCACTAGCACACCTGCTCATTCCTTAATAAATTGTTTTGTCCTTCCTCCTTATCCTTGCCTGCGCCACGCGCCGAGTTTTTTCCTTGCGCTTTGCCCTGCCCCTCCTCACTCGGCACGCGCGGGGGATCTTCTCCCCAAGTAAGCCTAGTTAAGCGACCCACAAAGAGCCAAGGCAAGGCTGAGTCTCGGTCGACGCGACTGACTTCAAGCGTTTCCCTTTCAACAATTTCACGTACTGTTTCACTCTCTTTCCAAAGTGCTTTTCATCTTTCCCTCACGGTACTTGTTCGCTATCGGTCTCTCGCCAATATTTAGCTTTAGATGGAGTTCACCACCCATTTTGAGCTGCATTCCCAAACAACTCGACTCTTC
This sequence comes from Lactarius deliciosus, assembly GCA_021525775.1. Classification (NCBI taxonomy): domain Eukaryota; kingdom Fungi; phylum Basidiomycota; class Agaricomycetes; order Russulales; family Russulaceae; genus Lactarius; species Lactarius deliciosus. Next base: position 228,390 of record JAKELK010000093.1, read on the forward strand.
GAGAGCGCATCACAGAAGCACAGGCATCTGTGCCAAGTTGTTGCCTAGTGACTTGAAGTGTCCTAGTGCTTAGTCCACCCATCATGTGCCTTAATAAGAGTGCTGTGTACCCCTGTCAAAGTCACATGACTTGAACATCGGATATTTTGCTAAGTTGTGAACACCCTTTCACAGTCCAAGTTGGACTAACGCCAGTGGTGGCGTTACATTAAGACCAAGATCACCTTATTGTGGCGTTCACAACTTGAGACCAGTGGAGCAACTTTCAAACTTACTCCCTTGAATGCAGAGGAGATCGCAATGTACCAACACAATTCCTAGGAGCTGCCAGGTGGAGAGAATACTGAGGTGAGACAGGTTATTTTGTAGACTTTGCATTGGGACCAACCCAATACTGCCCGGTTGAGTTCAACTTTGACAACTTGTGTTGGGTAGAGATTATGTGGAACCCTATAGACAATTGATTCAACGCAGTCAGACCAGTGGGAAGAAACTACAACTGTGACCCTAATGCAAGAGGACTACCCACATGAGAACAGTGGGGGCGTATCAACAGACAACCAGAAGAAGGACCCAGCACATCTGAACCTAGAACCTCTGCCCCATCTGAAACAAGTGGAGAAGAAGAAAGTTCCAGCGCAAACACCAAACCAGAAGTTGAGGAAGTCATTCAAACAGCTGAGTCACTTCACATAGCTGAACCAGAGACGATCCACATTCAATCCCCAGCAGCAATAGCAACAGCAACCATAACACAAGAAGACGCTGTAGCAGAAGAAGTACAATGTATTGCAGAGGAAGCAGAAGCCTACCTACAACCCATCAACCCAGCTACCAGACACCGCATGATGGCAGACGACGTGGCCATATTTCAAGCTGTAGGCCCTGACATGCCAGACCCCCCACCAGGAGCAGGAGGTCCCATACTGCCCAGAAGGCTGTTGATAAGTGACCCGCGCGCACTTAGTGGCTCGCATGGACATGCAGATAACGGACTGCTTTAGATAAGATATTTTGGACTTATGTAGATTAGATTATGATCTTTACAATCTCGGACTTTCTTATCTATGACATCACTGTACAATGACATCATGGACTCCTCTGGACTCCTATTGTATTTCGTCCTTGTACTCATTCCTTTTGTTCTATCTTTATTGTGATGTCACTATGATATCATAGTCTAGACTTTCTATTGTTCTTTGCGCTTTTGTTCTCCTTCTGCACACTCCTTTGTGTCCCTCTGTAGAACAACGCTCCTTGTATTGTGTGACTCTGTGTTACCTCTGTTGTACTAGTGTCACTCCCCTGTATAGTATAAGTAGAGTACTCTGTACGCTCTGGCACCACACCAGTTCCTCATCTGTTGTGTGCCAGGTATGTCTCTTCCTCTGTAATAACACCAGTTCCTCATCTGTTGTGTGCCAGACTCTACATCTGCTTCACTTGCAAGACTACTCTGTTGCTGCTTCCAGTTTACCACATATCTCACCACAGTCTACTTTGTCACTGTGAGTATGTCCTCTATGTTTACCCACTTTGCGAGGGGGCCGATTCCGTTGCCACAGAAGATGTCTGCCCCAGCATCTGCGACCATTCCGTATACTCCCCCAG
>JAKELK010000093.1:235000-252500 GCA_021525775.1 Lactarius deliciosus
TTGATGTTACCGAAGTGAGAAGGTCGTCAGAGCAGACGCAGAAATGTGAACTGGAGACCGACTGTTGCGATCGGACTCATCGGTACGGACTACAGTCTCACGGGGTTCTGACTACCCTAGTATTAGTCAGGGACAGTCGTCTCAGTCATCTTGTTGTGGTTATCACATGTTGCGTGGTACGGACTTGACTCATACCTAGGACAGTCGTAGTAGGGTTCGAGCTATTATGGCTACTGGGTACCTTACATTCCGGAGGAGCTTCAAAGCTCCTCGTCAACTGTATATCTAGTGGGTAGTGCGAAGACCGAGCTCCTTAGCTTGGTCTTCTTGAATCCTTATCTGACCCTGTCTCCCTCTCTCCTTGTCTGCATCTTTCTCGTCCTCTGTCTCCTATCGCGTCTAGCCTTGATCAGGCAGATCGCCCAGCAGCACGTACGCCTGGTGGACTTTACCCCAGTGCTAGTAGCGGTCACGTTCCTCCTAAGGTCGTGTACTCATATTCGCTAAGTCGCTCCCCGTACATCTCGCCACTCTGTCCCCGCTCAAGTCGAGCATCGTTAGGACGGGCCTAACGCAACACCGACGGAATACCTTACCATTATGTATTATACGGGAAGGCCAAAAATCGTTATGACAAAGCGATTGTAATCATCAGAGTGAACCCACTCTTACACTTCCTAGTAATACAGTATCACGTAGAAACCCTGCTCGCGGGAAGCCCAAAAATGCAAAAATCACATTTTCAGCACAATATGGAGTGTAAGTGATTGTGAGCTGAAATATTGGACTGAGTACGTGTACACAAAAAGTCGGGGTATAGAGTTTCCTTACTCTCAATCCCCTGAAAACATAGCAACGACCAAGCTATGTTGATATCGCACCCCAAGTTTTGCCTACCGGAACGATACTGCCTCTACCAGTCTCAACAACTGCCAGTGACTCGGGAGAAATAAGAATGATAAGTGTACGAATGACAATGTCACGTGACCTTATCCGATAAGATAACGAGCACACCTTATCCCGATTCTGAAGTCTCGTAGAGGTGGGAAGGGGATACCTCCACGAGGTGCACCTGGAAACGTGGCAAGCAAGAAGCTCTGCTTGTAACGGCCAAATCCCCTGATATACCAATTTGACGGAAGGGATGAATGAATCACGTGATTGGAAAGTCACGTGAAATCGGGTATATTAAATATTATGAACCTCTGCTACATGGGACGGCCTTCTATAGCCACTCTCACAAATGCATGTGGACAGAGACATAGGCCCCCAATTTGACTTTGTTATTAGGAATTTCCCCGAGCCAAAGAAGGCTATGGAACATGATGGAAATGTGAGGAATTCCTCACCTGGTCCGTGCGTCCCCCACCTCCCAGAAAGTCCGTGCAAATGCCCCACACATAACTGCTGATGTTGTGGGATGTTTGGTAGGATACGGGTATAAAACTGGATGGATCAAGAGGCAGGAAACCCACCCCCCAGTCCTATCTTCTCTCTCAGTCGTACATATTCCTGCTATAACTATGACTACTCCTCCTTCGCCAATGAAGAAACAGCCCAAGCGTGCGCGCATTGCCTCCGGGCCCGGTCTGCCCCACCTCCCCCCTGCCCGCCCGAACAGTCCGACGCTCTCTGTAGCGTCGATCGAGAACGCCCCCATGATCGCGGACGACAAAGACGGTCCCGATAATGCTAACGCCATTCTTAACGTAGTACGCATGGTGGGCGCCCCCATTGACGCGTATCTGGCGCAGACGGATTTACTGAAGATGGCCACCCTCCTCGCAACACTCACCACGTTCGGAGGAGTTGTTGACCCATTGGATGTGGTGGTGGTGCAGTCGGTTATTGCGCACCAGGATGATGAGCTAGCGGTGGATACACTGACCCAGCGCACATTCGAGGGAGCTACGGTCCCGACTCGGTCCCAGTTCTTGAAACAACGGATCGCACTTTGGTTTAGGAAGGACGTGAAGCGCAAAGGTACCCTGATCGGTTCCACAGACCTGGTCCACCGTTCGGTGTCCAGTCGCTCATTCACGTGGATTCTTCCGCTGTTTGCGGCTTGGCCCCCCCGCTGGCATTCGGTCCGGAGCCCCAAGCCTCTGCGGTCTGGTGCTTCGAAGTCGACTTGGCGAAAGGTGTGGAAGTAGACCACATCACATACCTATCGTCCAAGTTGGGTGTTGACTATAATGGATATCTCTTTCGTGCAGTAAGCAGCGTCTCAGCTACTCCGCGGGTTGGAACTAATTTTACGGGTTTAGCTTAACAAGGACGGAACACCGCTTCTCGGGAAGTGGTACCTCCGCCTTGCAAAGAAGACAGAGGCGAACACCTCCATCTCAGATGTCAAGTACATCACGACATGGTTGAAGGAACGGACGAAGGGGGTGGTGGTTGAGGGTAGCGTGTGGTATGAGGAAACCTGCTGTGTATGCTGGCAGTCTGACCTGCATGGCCGGACGAAAAACCACCATGGCGGCGCGTGTCCGACCATAGCGACCTTCAATAAGGTGCGCAAGGCCGTCAACCTCACGCCGATCACCATCGCCGAAAACGTCATCGGTTCGTCACTGCAGAAAGAGCCGATCAAGGTGGAGAAAGTGGCGAAGGACTTCGAAAAGACGCATAAGGAGTTGAAGGGGGAAGTTGCCGCCTTAACTAAGCGGGTGATAGCGGTGGAGACAAAGTGCGGGATTAAGTGCGGTGCTGAAACCGGAGAGTCCTCCACCCCCCCTAAGAGACAGAAGAGAGCAAAGTCGAAGGAACGTACGAAAGGGAAAGCGGAGGAGAAACCGGCTACCCCACAGAAGCCGGTAGCAAGTGGGTCGGACAAAGGAAAAGGAAAAGCTACTTAGTTCTAGCGTAGTACCTCCCGCCATTTGTGGTTTGATCCCAGAAACAGGGCCTAAAGTCGCCCCAATATAGTTGTCTGTAGCGGTGCGACTGCCGCGCTACGCCAAGTCAAGTGTAAAAGAGTTTGTGAACTGTAAGGGGGCACACTCAACTTAGCGCGGAGACAAGTCACGCGCTAGACGTACAGTCACAGCGGAGTACGCAGAACTTATGAGTCTTTATGCAAGACTCTGACTGCAAGAGATCACGCTGTGGCACGCTGAGTGGAGAACCAAGAGGACAAGTTAGATTGGAAGAGGTAAGGTAGTACAGAGGAATACGCACCTGAGTGGAGAACCAAGAGGACAAGTTGGTTCCACTCAGGATGCTACAGGGAAGCTTATATACACTACTGCGGCTGAGTATGAACTGAGTCTGAACACTATTACTAAGTGTATAGTAAGACTCCATGACTCAGGAGCTGACGCGTCGTGTCTATTAATAGCGCTATCTATTGTGCTTACTGATGCACTTGTCATAGCGCTTACGAGCGGCTCCACTTTGCTGAGTAAAACCTAATACAGCGAGTAAGCGTAAACTACTAAGTGTGTTCTAGATCCTTCTAGAACCTTCCATAGCCTTCCATCCTTATCTACCAATCGGAACTGTTATACGTATAAGGGACCTAAGTCCCACGATCACGTGCACATGGGTGGCAAACCCTTGTGACTAACTCGATGTCTCTGTACTTTGGCACTTTATATCTTCCTCATATAAATCCATATAAATACGGAAAAATAAGGAAAATAATACGCGTCCATGACATTGTCGTTCAGTCATCTTACGGAATTAAACCTACCCTCCCCCTAAGTAAATGGGGTCACGCCCATCGTTTAATATGTCTCTACATTTGGTTGAAAGGTCTTCAATGGCCTTAACGGTTTTGGTGTTTATCTCGGACAACCGTGCACATAAGCGGCGAGTACCCCTCTGGAAACCAAACTCTAACGCCCCCCGAGACCGTGAAATACCAGCCGGCTAAGTGGCCCATTGTGTGGTGGAGTCACTAGTTGAAGGACCCGAAAGGGAGCTAACCTGGAGTACCGTCGTGGCTCGGACCGCGCGGCTAAGGCTTGACGAGGGTGGATGTAACGTTCCACCGGACGTTCTTCTAGAGCGACGGGTCTAGGCAACAACAGCGACCTAACGATCACAGAGGATGTCGAAGTCACATACACGATCAGCTACTAGCTCACAAGTGAGACGTAATAGCGTAGCCCAAAGGATGTGAAAGGCGATAAACACAAGGGCTATGAGTAGACGATCAAAGGCGATAGACAACCAGCCAATGATGAAGTAGGTAAGAGAGGCGCAGCGGCAAACAGCCAGCAAACGACTAGAGGAAAGCGAGGAAGGAAGGGATGCCAGGGATTACTCCTCAAGGCCAGCTAAGGACAAACAGGGATGATATTCCAAGCAGGGTACAAACAGCGCACAACTGGCAGACAGCCTAGGAGTGGCAGTACAATGGGTGGTATAGTCCAAGAAGTCAAGCTTAGGTCTTCAGCGACCATAAGCCTCTCTACTTATACATGTCTGAGGAGCTTTGAAGCTCAGCTCAAACCCTAATACACGGATCCTAGGAATGAGTCACAACGAGTCAGAGATAACAGCAGCCAATGGCATAAGGCACTCATGGCATGAGTCAGAGATAAGGAATCACGAGTCGTACAATCCATCAGAATCAAGGCACAATCGATATGAGTCACAAACACGAGGCATTCTAGGCCAGTCCAGGCACAGGCTCATCTGGACTCTTCTGGTGCATTCTAGCCAGGTCACGTGCCAGGGTCACGTGACGGGCGGGCGCTAAGGTCACGTGCGCTATTCCCAAAACTCCGGGTCTCGTCGGTGAGCGCTTCCGGGTAGGTAGTGTGGCGTGGGAGACTTAGCTCTGGTTTGGGCATGCGTAGCCACAAGTCTTCGTATTTCAGCCTGTTCGTAGGCATCATCTTCCGGGGTTCTCCTTCTAATGGTGTTCGGGGTCGTTGCATAGGGTGTTCGAGGGACGGTCTGAGGCGAAACCGTAACAGTGGAGCATTATTAGCGTGCTGCTTGCACCTTATTGTTGAGAGGCAGGCGTGTTGGCCCGAGTCATAGTCTTTATGACATAACATGGCTTTACTACAATCTCGCACGCTCTTGGGAGATCAGGAAACGGCTTATGGTGTGTCCGTGCCCGATCTCCCTGATTACCTTAAAACACACCAAGTTCGGGGGATGCCATCCCCGAACGATCTTAATCTGGCTCGTGACTGCACCCGTCTCATACTCTACAATATACAGAGTTTCACCACGGCCCAGATCTGGCAGGAACTCAGGCTTTGCCTGGGAGACCTGGCAGACGGTATTGTTAAGATCAAGCGCGTATCAGGTATGAATTGAAACCCGCATGCGGATATGTGGGTTCGTAAAGACCTGGGGTGGTCCCTTTTGTCCACAATTCGTGACCAGACAAAGATACGCATGGAAGGGTGGGGTACCCTTGCCGCGATTGCAAGCAGAGATGAGGCGTCTAGTTCACGTAGCGATACGAATGACGAGGAGATGTCGGCTGTAAGGTCGACTGAGTCCACTCCGACGCCCCGAGATGAAGGCCGCTCTGCGTGCGTGCAAGGATGGAGGCTTGCCTTATGGCAGCCTTGGAGGGAAAGACGAATGAAACCCTCTAAGCCCCAACCTGATGGACCGTTGCGTCGTCGCCCTCCTTTACCAGTAGGGACTTACAACATCAATGGCTTTTGGTCTAAGATGGTGGAAATAGGTGAACTCCTAGACAAAGAGGCCATGGCTGTGCTTGCACTACAGGAAACACTGGTTACTGCAAGACACTATCCCATTCACATGAACGGGTATAGATCCTACGCCTCGCACGCAAAAGAGGACTTCCGAGGAATCGCTATGTTGGTTAGTAATAAACTAGCGTCCTACGAGGTACCCCATGGATTACATTGGATGATCCATGTCAAGGTTTTTGGCTATGCTGGGCTGTCGGACCCTGTACATTTTATCAATGTATACCTCAAATCGGGGGGCAATCACTGTAGAACTCGTAAAGAGCAACTGCAGGTGGTCAAGAAGATTGTAGCCAAAATAATTGAACGTGACAATGATAGTAAAGTAGTGGTTCTGGGCGACCTAAATGAGCCTGAAAAACAACTGACCCACCACCTAAGCATGCACGCTGACAGTGGTAAAAACTACTTATTCCCTGCCCATTTTGTAGGTAATCGTCGAACGCACTTCCCCTTGCGAGGGGCTCCAGCGCAACTAGACCATATCCTCCTAACAGAGAAGAGTCAAAAACTCTTCCGAGCAGCACGAGTGCTACGATGTTACAACTCGAGCGATCATCGCCCAGTAGTGATGCCTCCTTACGCCGATGCATCGGCTGCGGAAAGGAGGGAACGTCCTACCAAGGCAGCCTTCGACAGTAAGATGATCCGCTTGAAGGGGGACCTGCTGGTTAATGACAATGCATGGGCCAGGTTGATGCAGGACATCCAGAGCGATCCGGACGTCGTTGATGATGAATGTAAAGCGGAGGTCTCTACCCAAGCTGATGCATTCATCACTACCTTTGATCAAGTGTGCCGCAAGCACGATGTGAAAACGATGCAGAAACCTGGCTCAAGGCTGGACTTCCCCAGATTTTTAAAACAGCTGCAGCAGACTGTTCACAAGTACAGCAAACGGTACCATAAGGCTATCGACTGTAACCGGACCCCAGACGAGTCCACTTGTATACGGTTAGCGCGAGCCCAGAAACGCTTTAAAAAAGCGAAGAAGGACTGGCAGGTTAGAGTGCGGCGGCAGTTTTATGCCCGTGTGGCTGATTACATGGTTGCAAACAATCACAAAAACGTTTGGAGTCGGCTACGAGCCCAGACAAATCCCTCAGCTATTGTTGAGTCGGTGAACCCCATGAAAAACCAGGATGGAATCCTACAACACTCAGCCAACCGGATTTTGGAAGCGATGAAAGAACACTACGAGGATCTATTAACCTACGATCCACAACACCTGTCAACTAATCACGACCACTGGGCTCAGTTAGATCTTGGTGAATTAGGAGAAGAGGCTGATGACCTCAATGAAGACCCCTTGTGGCCGGAAATCCTAATCACACTTAGGAGTATGAATCGTAACACTGCTCCTGGGAAGGATGAAATCCATATCAATGTTCTCAAGATCTTGGTGAGAGAGGAATGTATGGCAGCCCTGAAAAAGGAACGTCCGCAATGGAACCGCCCGGATAATGTCTTTGTTGACCTACCGGAGCGTGAAGTACGGAAACTGCTGAAATCCCCCCTTACTGAACTGGGCAAATCATTCTACGCGCTAATAATTCGCGTGTGGCAGACTACGAGCATCCCGCTGCAGTGGCAGGAAGTTCAGATAGTCAATCTCTTCAAAGGAGGAGATAGTGAAATCACAAATAATTACCGCGGGATAAGTCTGATTAGTTGTGCCTTGAAGGTCCTACTCAGTTTAATGGCCACCCGGTTAAGTAAATGGTGTGAGGAGAAGGAACTCCTCTGTACCGAACAAGCTGGCTTTCGCCCTCGTGAGGAATCGATTGCTCAAGCCACTGCCTTGGCTGAAATTGTACGGAGACGCTGGATAGAAGGTTCCTCTACCTTTGGGACCTTCATTGACTTCAAAAAAGCGTATGACAGAGTATATCACGAATACCTGTTCTGGTTACTGCACCACGTTGGCGTACGTGGTAGGTTCCTACGAATGATTGTGGAATCATATAGTACAACCCAGTATACGGTCCGTGTTGGGAATAATGTCTCTGCCGCCTTCACCCCCACCAGGGGTGCTAAGCAGGGTGATCCCTTGTCCCCTATCCTATTCAACATCTTTATAAACAACTGTCTCCTAGAGGCGGTGGGTGAGGCAAATGGTGTCTCCGTTCGCGGAGTAACCTCGGCCAAAATCCTGGGTTTGATGTACGCTGATGATATTGTGGTGCTGAACGATAGCGTGGAGGGCGCGCACCAGAGTATACTTGGCGTATACGAGTGGGGACAAAAGTATGGTATGGAAATGGGACGCGATAAATGCGGAGTTATGTTTTGGAAAGGGAGAGATTTGAAACCAGGAGAGGTCACTACCCGGAAAAGAGGGAGGTGGGTGTTGGACCTTGATATAGACCGAGACGACCAGGATCAACCTAGTAGTCAAGTCCTGGAATCAGCCCACAAGAAGGCACGCTGTGCTATTCCTGAGGGACCCCTTCCAACCGTATCCGCCTATAAGTACCTGGGGATCCTAGTCGACGAAAGACTAGGGGATCCAAGGAAAGTTGTTGTCGGTGAGAGGTCGATGGAGTTTACATTCGCTCACTCCCAAGCCAAAAAGGGTATGCGTCAACTGCACGCCCTTAGGCCTTTCTTAACAGACCGTTTCTGCCCGATACACCTTAAAGTGGCTTTAGTCCGCAACCTGATTTACCCATCCATGTTATATGGCTCTGAATTTATCGGGTTCCAAAAGCTACACGCTGAACCGATGCAACGTGTGATTAATATCGCCGTTAAGTGGATTGTTGGTTTGGCCTGGTCAAATACAAGCACAGATGCTTTTACTCTTTGCTACGAGCTTGGTCTCCCGCCCATCTTCCTAGAAATGTCCGCCTCAAGGGCGCGACTTGGATTAAAGCTCGATGCTCCTAAGAAATTGAAAACTTGGATTCAAAATCTGTGGGATATGCCCGCCACTTACAACTCAAGACATATGACCTGGGTGTCCCAGACGAAGAAGTGGATCGATGTGGCATTAAAAGAGAAGCACAAATATGCGCGCGAATTCATCCCCGTACAAGGGACGTATCACCTCGAAGGTCGTAGGATTGTGGAGGACGATGACAGCTACGATATTGCCTTTGAAGAGGATGCTGCTGCACCCTTACGCCATTGGGCGCAGCTAGGCCGGTTGTTGGAGATGCGGATTAGGGCCTCAGGGTACCGATCTGATCTCATGGAAAGAATACGGGCTGAAATGGTAGGCGAATTCGCAGATGGGGCGTTGGTGGAAACGTCCTTAGTAAACGAGGACTCCGGGGAGCTGCACTTGTGGTGGCAACCCGCATTGGAAAACTCGGTACTAGAATGGACAGTGACAGTTCCGGTTGGCAGGACGCACAAAGAGTTAGCTAAGCTGCTCACCATTCGACACGTTGTCCTGGAGCGCCTGATGACTTCTCAGAGGACTGTAGGTTGGGATTCGTATGATTCCTACTACTTCGGGATTACAAGAGGTTATCTTCGAGAAGCCGTTGGGCGCACTGATTTGAGTGAAGGTGTACGTTGGTTAGTTCTTGCAAGAACTAGAGCATTCCCCGCAGTAGAGAGGGCGTGGCAACGTATAATGCGGAGTGGGAAGACCCCTGGGTTTGATAGACACTTGTGTCCCCTATGCCGTACTCCTTTCGAATCAGGTGCAGACCTGTCTCACTTGCTTGTGACTTGCAATCATCACCAGGTGAAAGCCTGTAGGTTGGAATACCTAGAGCAGAAAATTGTCTATCTCACCCATGCAAAGGCCAGATTATGGGAATCGGCCATGAGCACGTTGTCGAGTGATTGGGGAACGACGGACCAGACCCGCCTCCGGGAGGGAGTGGTATGCGTTTATCTCCTAGGTGGAATTGTCAGACTACAAGACTTCACGCAAGAAAGTCAAGGTTGGTTTGACCTCTATCAGTTGGGTTTTGGTCATTTCAGACTCGTGACCCCCGGGTTCACAACTCATCAAGGACTCCCTTGAGTAAGGAGCCCGTGGTGAGAGCTTGCCAGTAATGGTCGGCTAGTCCAGACTCCCCTTTCAATGTGAAGGGGTCAAGGGCAACACTGTCAAATTGCGGGGACGCCCCTGAACACTAGACTACCCCGGACTGGCGTCAGACCTCACTATAGGTGGGGGAGCTAGGCAGAGTAACTGCACCTTCCTAGAACACATCTCTGTACTTGAAAAAGTGTCTGTGACCAGGTGTAATGTGTTACGATCCCAGCGGATCGTCTGGCACAAGGTGCTTCTCGATCGATAGTACGGGTGCAAGCTCGTAACCTTCCGAAGAGAGTCCGAGCACGGACTCAGGCGAAAGGGTTCGAGAAGGCGAAAAGACGTGGCTTTGCTCACAAGGCAAAGGAGAGGAATGGGAATCGTGCTGGGAATTTATCAAAGACTAGCTAAGGTCTACAAGCTAGTCTACAACGCTTTATATACCTGTATGGTCTAAGGGTTTTCGTACTCTTTTCTATAAGACACGTATGTGCCAGCGAGCATACAAGGTGCTGGCTTGCTGAGCTGGCAGCCAGCGCAACCATGTCGAGTCACTATCCGAAAACGGAAATGCTTACGCACCATGTCACGTGATCGTGACATACGCCCCCTTCTTGCTTCGTTCGTCCCGAACGTTTGCTTGTTGCTTCTACTCTTTATGACTCGTCCGCGTTCCCGTGCCTTCGTGGGCAATTGTTGTGAGGGGTCGATGTTGAAACCAGCGGCGCGGGTCTGGATGTACTCGCTGATCGGTACCGGGTCGGTGCCGTGAATGATCTGGGGAATCGTGGGTAAGGTCGTTGACGTGTGTTGAAGCTGGGCTTCGTCCTGGGCGGTCGAGCTGGTAGTGTATGTCGTGGCGTGGATGAGCTGAGATGAGTGGGTCCGTTTGTCGGTAGTAGAGCGTTGCGCAAGATGTCTGCTGCGACATCGAGGGTGGAATCGTTACTGTCGTCGACTTCGAGGTCAAGGTGGTTCTGGTTGGGTTGTCTCTGAGGTCTTGAATGACATGGTGTGCTGCTGTGAGGCATCTTCGCGGACTCGTCTTCACTCGTGGTTACTGATCCGTGCATCGGGTTGGAGGTACAGTTGTCGACGTGAATCAAATCAGTTTGGGCTGGGGCGTCTTCAAGCGGGTTCGAGTGACTTGAGTCCGAGTTGGTGGTCGTGATTCCGGGAGAAGGGAAAACTGCGTTGGGTATTTCCTGTGCGAAGGGCTGTTGCGCGAGAATATTGTGCGTGTCGATGGGCCGAGCGAAGCAAATCGGGATCGTTGTACTTCCCGTGGTGACGGTTCGCCTTTGTCGTTTTGGTTGGCGTGGGAAAGTCCGTGAGGCCTCCATTGGCCTAGTAAGGGCGTGGTGGCGTCGACATCTGTCGGCGTGGGTCCGCAATCGTCGTCGCCATCCGTTATTCGTCTGCCAGACGTCAACCTCATCGTTCGGGGTCGTGAGAGTTGTTGTCAGCGAATCGAGCGGGGTAAGAGGGGTCGAAGTCTCGACGTGAGTCTCGAGGTCTACGGCAGGTGCTCGTGGGGACTGTGAATTCCTGTCATTCGTAACCTGCTGTTTTTCGAGCAAGTCCGTGCTGCGCATGCCTGCCGAGGTGGCTATGGAGGAGTTTGGAGAGGTCAGCGATATGGCATATGGGTTGTTTGTTCGGCGGTGCGGGTGGAACGTGTTCTCGCGGGTCAGCTGAGCTGGGAAGAGGGTTGCATTCTGTCGGGTGCGGGGGCTGGTACCAGTATGGCCAGGGAATGTGAAAGCCTTCGCGGTTGTGCGCTGCTGGTCTTGCCCGTAGGCAAAATGGGCGAAGTTCTTCGGCGTCCACAGGGAGAATGTAGCTACCCTCCCCTCGTGGTTCCACGCAGGCGAGTTACTGTCGTATGGTGCCGTGACGATCTGCCCAGGGGCTATACCTGCGCCTACTTGTGCTGATAGCATGTTTTGTCTCGGTAGTCTGTAGTTGACAATGGCACTCTTCAACGCGTTTATATCGGGCGTGGCATTGAAGGATCTTGTGCCCATCGGAGCCACCTGACCGAGCATGACATTGTCTGCAGTACCGTGGTCGTCGTTCCTCCCTTCTACAGCGATGACTTTAATGATGCCTTCTACACCGATCTGGGTCGGAAACCGCTCTCGCGGACGGGATATGTACGTGGCATCGGTGCGTAGCGGGTTGTTGTCACGCCAGATTTTCGCGTTGCGTCTCCCGTTTTCACGAGACGTTAGCGTGTAGGGTGCGAGCATCGGATCGAGGCTCGTGTCAACCTCCTTGACGCATTCCTTCTTGAGGATCAAGGGCATTGAACTGTACAGCTCGAACGCTTGCGTTGCGTCCTCGAGAATGTGTTTCCGCGGGATTTGGGCCTTTTGTCGCCGTAGCTGGTCACGGCCATCGACGCCGTCGTCTCGTTGCGAGTCGTCCTGTCTGGCCATGTCAGTACCTCTCATACGATGGGACATCGCAAAGCCGTTGTAAGCCGGGGTGGTGTCCGTATCATCGTCACTCGCGCTGACCACGGCACTAGTTGCTTGACTTTGGGTGTAGGGCGTTAGCATGGTCCGTATCGCGATATTCACGTTCTTGACCTGATGCATCCTGCGTCTCATCGGGTCGGCGGGCCTCTCCTCGGTGGGCGTGTAGTTCCATAGGCGTCGTCTATCCCCCCAGTTGCGCACGACTTTGTACTCCATTGGCTGTGTAACTTGTAGATAGCTTCGCAACACCGTCGTCTCAGCAGTGTTTGCATTGGCGCGGCCGGGTGAAACCGATGGACTCTGTGAAAATACCCCCCCCCTCAGGCGGTCAGCTTCCATGATGACTAAGCGAGGTAGGACGTGGGCGAGGTTGGTCGTGGGATGCGGTCCACAGCCGTCGGGAGATTGGGTCCTCGAGTAACGGACCTCCGAAGTCCGGGACAGGATGTTGAGGCGGGTCGCGGGGCGTGGCGCGTGCATCACCCGGGTCCGCGGTCCTCCGTGGTTCGCTGGTCTGTACACGGGTCTACTTGTCCTGGCGTCGTCGCGTTTGCGAGTGACCGAGTCGTTCGCGTCAGGCACGTGTAGCGTGCCGGGGTAGAATCGTAGGGAGAACCACTGCAGGGTAGGCGCGTACGGCGTCGCACGACCAGGATCGGTGAGGGTGGTGGTGGACAATGCCGAAAGAGACGAGTCAACTCTACTGCTCCGACGGGCGAGTCGGAGGTGTATGCGACGGTGCGTCGCCACGTGAGGGTCCCGACGTCTGGTTGCACCCTTCGCTCGTCTACTGCGACGCGGCGTCTCCCAGGTGTGTTTGAGTCGGTGCCTGGTCCGGCGCGAGCATCGGATGCTCCCGAGGGGTATCGCCGCGGTGGGTCCGCTGTCACTGGTCCGCGTTGAGCGGTCCTGATGTCCGTCGTCGATTTGCGTGACTGATCTGTCGTCGCCTGCGATCCATGAGGCGATCGGGTCGAGGTTAGGGACTAGCGAAGTTCGTAAGCAAAGGGCCAGGTTATCGCCCTCGTTTTCCCTCGCGAAGGTCGGTGTAGGTGAGTATACAGACGTGGAGGTCTCCGGTGTCAGCATCCGCGAGCCTGGCATACGTGCAGGTGTAGTGTTAAGGCTGAAGGGTGAAGATGTCACAGTCTTCAACGACAAGGCATCATCAGGAAGCGAGTGGTGGCGTCGCACCATGCCGGTGACGGTCGAGAGAGCGTCCTCTGAGGCACGGTTGCCGTACGGGTCACCCGCGCTTTGACTACGCTGGGAGCTGCTGGCCGAGTTGCCTTTGAGATTGTGCGATGTCTTACTACGTCCTGTCATGGAGGGGTTGTTGTCGCCCCTTCGCCGTACGTCTGTGGCGTCGTCCGTCACGGGGTTCACGGAATCTGTTGAAGTTTTGCCCTCGTTGGCGTAGTCGTCCCCTCGTGTGTCGGCTAGGGGTAAGACTGAGGTTGGTGCGGGTCTGGCATCGTTGCCGCGCGAGTCCTCTCGTTGCTCATCCCGGCGAACGGGTGTTGATGTGATGCCTTTTCGAGTTGATTCGAGGTTGCTCAGTCGTGAGCTCGAGCGATATGCGTCTCCTCTTGCGGGTTTGACTAAGGTAGTGACGTTTTCACTGGTCGGTATCCGGGGTATCCGTCCTCGAGCCATTCCGAGATCGTGTGACAGCGAGTCTATACGATTCGTGCCTGGTGCCTTCCCGTGATCGTGCAGCGGGAGTGGTGGTACTGCTGTAGATGTGGCTGTGAAACAGTGAGCGCGTCCTAGACCGTGCAACTTCAGCTCCGAGTCGATTTCTTCTCTGGAGTCGCCCTCGTCGTGCCCTTCATCGATGAAGGGCTGGGCGCCGTACTGTCCTTCATCGATGAAGGGCAGGATGTCGTGCTGTGCTTCCCCGTTGACGTCTGTTGCTCTGTTGTCGTCGGGGCCTACAAACTCCTGTGTCCAATCATGATGCTCAAGTCCGTACTTGGCGTTTTCCTCGTCGTCGTTGCCGTCCTTTCTGTCACTGGAGAATCGGTCGTCCTCGTCTTCGGATTTGTGTGTCCAGTAGGCGAGCCCGTTGCCAGTGTGTAAGTCGGGGGGGGTATCCTCCGCGCTGTCTGGGTCTTCGAGTTTCCTCGTCTTGCATGCGAACTCGTACCGCGGGTCGCATTCGTTATTGCTATTATGATCGTGTGTCGAAGCGACCGTAGGGGTTGCCTTTCCTTCGCGCGTTTTTGGCCCGTCCTCCTCATCGTCGACGGACTTGTCGTCATTATGCTGCGGATAGACGGTGGGGTTGTCCGGGTACGCGTGCTGTAACAACACCCCGTACTTATTGTGTTTGTCGTCTCCGAGGGGTTGAGCGTCGTCTCGTTCCCTCTCACCGACATCCGATGCTTCATCGTCGTCCTCCAGGAGTTGGCTTAGCATCGCTTCCCGGTCGTCTCGCGTGAAGATATCCCACAGCTCCTCGTCCTCGAGAGTGTCACCCGGTGTGAGTTGTCCAGCGTCGGTGGGAGTTTCTGTCATGGCGTGATTATCTTCCCCCGACATGCCCGTCGAGGATCGTATTTGATCAGCCCTGGACGTAAGTGGGATGGTTGTGGGGTTTGTCTCTTCCCTACGCGTTTCGGGTTTGCTAGTGTCGCCGTATTGGCTTCGTGACTGGCGGCCTCTGATCTGTGTCAGTATGCCCCATAGGCCTGTTTTGGTCAGAGGGGCGTTGTCTGTGGAAAGGACCTCTCGTAGCTCCTCTCGCTCTTTGTCCGTAAGCGCGTCGATAGCTGCGATGGGGTCGTCTTCCTCTAGGTTGTCCGGTGTGGGTCGTCCCTTGTCTGGGCGTCCGTAGTTTGCGTCCGCGGCCTTTCTGGGACTTTCCCATGCCTCCGTCTGTTCGCGGTTCGCTATGTCAACCCTTGTGACTCCCCGCGTTTTATGTGCAGGTTCAACCGGGAAGTCCTCCTCCCCTTCTTCGTCAGTCCATCGTTCCTCCATCAGGCATCGTGAGATGGCGTCACGCTTCTCTTCGTCCGTGAGAGGTCCGAGAGTTTCGCGGTAACGTTCAGCGGCGCGGACGGGAGCCATCGTGCGTCGTGGGCGTCCCTGTCCCCCTGCGTGTCGCGCTGTTGTTTGATCTCCTTCGACCGAATCGTGATCGAGGTCGTGATCCGACCTGATCAGGGCGAGATCGGCGGTTGTCGTGGGGGTTGATGGATGGACTCCCTCGGTCTGCAAGGCCTCGGTGGTCGTTGACGTGACCGCTCGTACCCTCCTACGCATTTCTAGTATTCTGGACGATCGTGCCTGCAGCTCCGTGGTGTGCTCGCTGGGCTTATTGTGGTCGCTTGTGTTGTCATGGTCGCGGGTTCGCTCGTTGATCGTCCCGTCATGGTGCGAGGGAGGTATCCGCTCGTCGTCCGATTCTTTGTCGTCTTCCAACGGTGCCACCCCGATGTTGCATACTGAGGATGATGGACGTGCGTCTCCTCCCGTAGGTTCGTCTGCGGAGACTTTGACTTCGGCGGTCCATGGTCGCGGCTGCTGCCCGTTGGGCGGTGCGTCGGGATTCGAGGACGTACGTGGGGTTGTCCCGACGTCTGTTACCTCTCGTATTCTCCTAAGCAGCTGTTGCATCCTAGGCGATCGTACACGAGCCACCCCGGGAACGTCAGACTGCGCGTCGAGACGTTTCGTCAGTGGTGTCGCCCCGGGATCGGGTGACGGGATGGGGGGTGGACGTGCGTCTCCACGCGTAGACTGGTCTACGTGGGCTTCGTCTTTAACGAGTGCGTCTCCACGCATAGGTCTGTCTACGCGGGCTTCGACTTTAACAGTTCCTGCTTGTCGTTCCACCACCCGCGCGTTCCTCGTACGTGGGGTCGCTGCGATTTCTCTTTGGGTGCTAGTGTTTCGTTTTTGTCCATGGGTCACGACTGTCCAGCCGTCCGTCGATGCGGTCCCTATGGTGTCGTCACAGGTTGCGCCGGGGTTGAGTACCGCGTACCTGTTATCGTTTGTGCCGATGCTGTCTCTCTTGTCGTATGCGCGAAGTATCGGTGACATCGTAGAGGCGACGTTCTGGTGCTGCCTGGTGGCGTGCTGCCGAGTCGTGGCCTTGTGTCTGTTGCAACCGTCGGGGGTGTCCGCTCGCTGCGATAGTGCTTGGTCGCGTGCGGGTCGTGTCGGAAGTCGCATTGATAGCGCCACTATGAGCCGTAGCTCGCGCCAGCGTTCCGCGTCTTCGTTGTCGGTTGTGGGTTCCCGCGCCATACGTTCTGCGGGAATTCGTGTGTCGTTTTCGGGGATGGTTAGTCGTTGGCTAGCCATTGTATCGTTGGGCTACGCGGGAATCCAATCCACTGTCCGTGCCGTAACCGCGTTTTTCGTCGGGTTGTTCATTCGTTGGGGTCCGCGTGCGATGCGTATCACGCGGGGTCGTTGAGGAGAGCTAGTCTTGTGTTACGATCCCAGCGGATCGTCTGGCACAAGGTGCTTCTCGATCGATAGTACGGGCGCAAGCTCGTAACCTTCCGAAGAGAGTCCGAGCACGGACTCAGGCGAAAGGGTTCGAGAAGGCGAAAAGACGTGGCTTTGCTCACAAGGCAAAGGAGAGGAATGGGAATCGTGCTGGGAATTTATCAAAGACTAGCTAAGGTCTACAAGCTAGTCTACAACGCTTTATATACCTGTATGGTCTAAGGGTTTTCGTACTCTTTTCTATAAGACACGTATGTGCCAGCGAGCATACAAGGTGCTGGCTTGCTGAGCTGGCAGCCAGCGCAACCATGTCGAGTCACTATCCGAAAACGGAAATGCTTACGCACCATGTCACGTGATCGTGACATAATGGCCTGTGATGGTAATAAAGTCTAGTGGCTTGGTGAGCAATCACTAAGGAGAATGGTGGACAAGCCCTCTGGTATGCACCATAAGCCGCCCAAGGGTTGCAGGGGACCAGAGGAAACTACTCGCCAGTATCTTGCTGAAAGGCCACGGGTAATCGCGCAGCAAAGCCCATACCAGGTGGTGCTGATGGGTGAAGTACAACGCGTAGATGGCAGTGGGTGAGGATTTGAGTTGAGCCAACCAGGTTGCCACACCTGGAGGGGAGATCCCCCTGTCCTTGCTTAAGGTGTACGCTTGTTAGTCATGAAAATGGCGGTCTAACGTAATTGCTAACTGACGATTCTATAAATATGGTAACTGCGCCACAGCGCTACACACCTTGCTGATCGGAATGAGGCATTGATCTAGAATTTCCTATCCTCTGTGAAGGAGAGGGTCCATCAGAAGGGCATTGTCATTGTGACACCCTGCCCTGAAGAGGAGGGGGCCAG